>JAULCE010317063.1:0-10537 GCA_032359355.1 Macoma nasuta | reverse complement strand
GTACTAGTTCAAAAGATATTGCCAAAGTTACTTTGACCAATATATTTGACCTTTGACCTTGAAGGATGACCTTGACCATTATATGTTAGTAATCAAAATGTGCAGTTTGATAATATACATATGCATGCCTATTATGAAGTCTCTACCAGTACTAGTTCAAAAGTTATGGCCAATGTTAAAATTGATAATTTGACCTATATATTTGACCTTTGACCTTGAAGTATGACCTTGACCTTAACATTTTGTACTCAATATGTGCGGATTTATGAAATACATATGCATGCCAAATATGAAATTTCTACATCTATTATTTCAAAAGTTATGGCCAATGTTAAAGTTGGACACAAACCAACCAACAAACAAACCGACAGGGCAAAAACAATATGCCCAAGGTATAGTTCTGGGGCATAAAAAACAATGTTCCACTCATTTTATTTTACTATATTTTTAGTATGTCATTCAGTATAACTTAAGCTTTCAGAAAAACGTAACTTTGTTTCTATTGCAATTAGTGGTGGGTCAAGTCATAAATTGACTGGACTAATTGGGAAAGTGGCACTTACGTGATTTTGGAAAACATCAGCGATGTGTTATCTAAACATTAAACTGCCGTTTTGGAAAGTGACACTTACTTGATTTAGGAAAACATCAATCAATGTTATAATGAAAAGTGTCAGTTACGTAATTTAAGAACATATCAGCGATGTTTGTCAAAACATTCACCTACAAATTCAGGAAAGTTACATTAATGTAATTTTGAAAACATCAGCGATGCTCATGAATAAAATTAACTGCCATTTTGGAAAGTGGCACTGGAAAGTGACACCCTTCACCAGCGATGTTCGTAAAAATATTTAACTATAATTTCGGGAAATCGACATTTACATGATTTTTGAAAACGTCAGCGTGTAAATCAAAAACATTTAACTGCCTTTCAGGAACTCGGCATTTACGTGATTTATGAAAACATCAGCGATGTTTGTCTAAAAAACATTTAACTGCCATTTGGAAAAGTGATACAGTTTGGTGTGACATTTAACCTTAAAACGAGAAAACGAATGGTTCTCAGTCAAAGAATACTTCAAGTGAGATTAACGAGTCATCCGAAAGGCCAACATAAGCGTGGTTTCTGCACTAACCCGTTAACTGATATGCTAATTTAAGACTAACATGTATGTACAAAACCTCTGTTTTAAAGGACATTTTTCTAAAAGAGAAAATGTGAATGGTCAATGGTTCATTACGAGCTAATTCTCCATTTAACATAAGTCATCTGTTACAGAGGTGTCCAAAGGCGTATACATTTATGATGAGGGGTTAAACATACCTTATACATGTACATAATAAATACACAGTCGCTCTTGCTATCTCGAACTTGGCTAAGTAGATAGAAAGGTCTTGCAGGACACACCACATACAACACAAAACAGCCACCGCATCAGCACAGTCACATACGCATACACACATCCACACACAGTTACACATGTCCTAAATCGATTTAATCAAAAGTAAAATCTGAACCAAAAACTTAGGTCTTTGCTTTGTATATACGAGTCAATGGAGGGAACTGTTTTTATTACTTTGAATTACCCAAAAAAGGATTTTATTTCAAACCTCGGGTAATTAGAACTAACACAAATAGTACCCCTAACTGTGTGTCAAATTATACAAACATAAAACAACCAAATAACATTTACTCAAGCACATGAAAAAATTTCATAATGAAAGGAAAACTTCATTACTTTATCAAAACATTCTATACTGTGGTCCTAGATCTATCATCTGTTTATCTAATAAACATGTAGCAGAATAAACAATAAGTAAAATACTTTAATCTGTTGACAAATATTAATTATCGTTTGTTAGTACCCCAACCCATGTGAATTTCCTGATCAATTGCTGTCTTTGTCTAAACTGAGTCAGGACTAGATGCAATGTAGCATTCAATGAAACAAAGCATTAAAAATGAACCAAGGGCACACATTGTATACCCATATCTGACTGCTTTTTAATTACCGCCTTATCGCAAATTCTCGTTGTTTACTCGACCAGTAACTAAATAGCATGGCTGCATTGAAATATTGATAAAAAAAAATTGTGCAATTTATGACTAAGTTTATACATTTGATGTTTCAAATATAACTTATGATGCTATCCACGGAGAAAGACATTTTGCAAATTCATCGTCCGTAATACACATGCATTCTTAAATCGATTAACATAGTAAAACCATGTGAACTTATGAACATATATGCAATATATTTCATTGGTATGGTCCTTAAGTAACTGTAATGATCTATACTGTCACATAGTCATATCTAATATCTCATCTGCAGGATGCAATTATGTACACCAGTTTACATGCAATGTTCTATCTAGTTTTGTCTCAGAGAGTTCCATACGGGCCAACGTACTTTGAGAAATGGGTTATGGTAAGGGTTATGAATTGAAATAGTTATAAGAGTAAACACAGATATCCTGCAGATACCAAATCAAATTGAAACAGTTATCTTTTGGTTTTTTTAACAATGCATGCATTAAACATTAGAATACACAACTTTTGCGTTTACATTATATTTACCTATATATATAATATCCCGCTTAGCTGCCTTGATCAAAGAGGGCCAGTTTTGAGAAGTATGATCAAAAGACCACACATCTGTGAACAGTCATCCGGCCAGTACATCATAAGTGCAGTGCATATCATATTGACCATAAAGCTTCCTGTAATGTTTTTTTTAATTTCAAACCAGTAAATGTAGAGAAATAGCACGGAGAATAATTAAAGTCAAAGGGCCGTTACTCGGTGAAAAATATCTGACCGGAACACCGTAATGGTATACGCCTCTCCTCTGCAAATAGAAGTGTAGATGAATTCTGGCAAAATATACACAACAACAAACGGCATCTTGAAGCCATATTAGAGACAATTGCACTGTCAACTCAAAACCTGTCAGTCGATGCATGACAATGGACGTATGACGGAGGGAGACCGTTACAATAAACGTACATAAGCATACTCATGTGATGACGTAGCTTAGAATGAACACTGAACATTGCCTCATATAAATATGAAAGAGTAAAATCAGTAGTGTATTTATTTCATTTATAGGATTAAATGAGAGCGTAAATTTACATTGTTACAACAAAAATGACATAAAAAACAGCTAAATGAAACTATTCAGTACTAGGATTAATAAATGACTATTAAACTTATTTACATTATGACTAAAAACTATGTTTTCATAAACAGTTTTGCACAATACTTTATATCTAAGATCCTAAAAGTACGGTATGTATTTACACAGCAGCACATAAATGTACCTAAATGTAAACAACTATATACAATACTTCATAACTAGGATTCTAAAATGAAATAAAGTAGTTACATTGTTACATTGTCACAAATAAATATATGTCATGATAAGCAGTAGAGTACATTTGTTTTATTTCTAGAATGCTTAGATTAAAACACTTATCAAATTCTTTCTTCTACAAGCTAGTTTTAAACTTATCCACAAGGAACGAATCTAAAGATAAGCATTAACCATAAACTGTTTCACAGTAGGTAACAAGTTCACACTTTCCTGAAGATGTACTCAAACACTAGACTCGCTGTTACTAGCTCAAACTATATGGGATATATTATCCGGACAATATCTTTTTTTAAATTGTTATGTAAATAACATTTTTATAAATTATGTGCTTGCTTTGATACATTAAATGATGTTTATTGTTTATGAGCACATGTTTAACAATTATATATACATTCAGAACATTTGAAACATTTGAAACAGTGTAGAAACTGTAAGAAGGTTGTAGAATGGTATGGAAACTTCTTGAATGTTTATTAACTAGAATATTCTAGAAGAAGATCATTCTAGAAATATAAATTTGGCATGCAAGTTGTAAACAATTCGTCACGTGATCTTATTTTTTCATCAAGCAAAAACAAGGTTATTCCATATCGTTCTAGAAAGATGATATAGTATATCTAAGAGATTGCAGAATTTGTAGGTTATCTTTGGACAGTCATCATTTCTAAAATGTACACACATTTCTACTGTGTGAATTATTCTTTTGGATATTATTTACTGTTGTTTATAGTGTGTACATTTATAATTAAAAAGTGCTCAGGAACATTCAATTGGATTTTAAAATAGGAAAAAGGACATTTACTTGGTGTGAAACAGGTATTTAAATTTCATTTCAACATTGTTATTTTAATAAAATAAATTTTGTAAAGTTTGTTGCTGGCTTTGTCTTTCTCGTTACGCATAGCTCGTAACAAAATGAGGTCAAAAGTGAAGATTAAGGTGACAGTGACCTGAAAATGACACGCGACATTCCGCCAATATATACCCATACACCGGCTTTGATATCCCTAGCTGATGTGGTATAGGAAATATGCTCTAGACAAGCTTTTTCTATAATTGACTTCAAAGGTCTAGGTCACAGTGACCTGAACATGGTAATCGACACTCCATAATCCACAGATGTAATAACACACAAAATGTCCTATCCCTAGCTAAAGTAGCATAAGAAATATGCTCCAGACAAGATTTTTCTATAATTGACGTCTAAGGTCAAGATCAAGGTTAAAGGTGTTTGAAAATGATGAGGGACATTCCGTCTTCCCAAGATGTTCTCACACGCCAATTTTGTCAGTACGTACTGATGTGAAAAATGATCTGAACAAGAAGTACACGCACAGACACAAGGTGCGATTACTATTTTCCCCCAAAATTAATTTGTTGTCATAAAAACGAGGCGAAAGAAAAATGACTACATGTATTTTATTGTATTGAAATCATTGGAGGAAATTCCTACAATGTGTTCAATTAAATGTTATTATGTACTGTACTTTATCTCTAAGATCCTAAAATTACATTATGTATTTACACAGCAGCACACAAATGTACGTTAATGTAAACAACTATATACACTGCTTCGTCTCTAGAATCCTGAAATGACATTATTAACATTGCAACAAACATACTAAAAGCGATATGGTTATAATGGGGTTTCCCATTAGCAAACTTCAATGATAAACAGTTTTATTGTTGGCCCACGCCAATTCATGGTTATTGTCAAAATACGGTTAGCCATTCATTTAAAGACTTGCAGTAGGTTTTAATTTTACGCGTTATTCATTTCAAGGGAGGTAATTCGAAAATGTTTTATGTTCAACTTGGTACTGCACTTCAGAAAAAAATGGCATCCCCAGTTTTAGACCGGGTTTTGTTTTTCTGTCTTTTTTTGCATACATAGAGTAAAAAAGCTGGTTAATTTGTTGTCAATATGTGAAAATATTTCCAAACAAGCTGTTAAATCTAGACGTGTATTGAGTAAAATGGCGCTCAGTCATCTCAGACTTATTCGTGAGCGTCTAGTATTATTTGATTTTGCACTAAATAAATGATCACACATAGCAAGGTTATATAACACACCACAACGTATGTCACTAAACTGTTTCCCTTTAGCATATGCATGCCATGATGAGCAGTACAGTACGTACATAACTTCATCTCTAGGATGAAATATATACATTATTTGCATTGTGACAAATAAATATATGCCCTGATAAATATATTGCAATAGTTCATCTCTAGAATGCTTAAATAAAAGTACTTGTTTAATCCTTTCCTCTACAATCTAGTTTTAGACTAATTCACAAGAAAATAATCTAATGAAAGCTTTGAAAACCTAGGCAAAGGCAAAATCCCATTTTAGAAAAGAATTGAAATCCATGCAGGAAATGGAGCATTTGTTCGTTACAAGCAAATGCTCCATCTCTAACAATGTTTTCAATAGCTATCGGTGGGGAAAGGGTACACCAGCCATGAGAAATTAATGAACCCTTACGTGAATGTTTTATTTCAAAGCATTAAGAGGCAATATGTAAAACCTGAAGCTAGCCAATGACGAAATGCATTTACAGTTGCTTACATTTGTAGCATGTCAATCATACAATAGCACGTTCAGTTTTTCGATATTGACCAAAAATTGTAGTATTGTTTTAAAATGCCAAACGTCAAACTTAAGTATTTTTACATGACATTATGCATAATAATAATAGTAGTAATAAGCAAGGAAGGGCAAGTCACGCTTGAATCAACTAATTAACAGCAGAAATATTGAGCTTTGAAAATTTGACATTGAAGCCTTGGAGAAAATAAATCATATCAGAAACCCAATATTTCCTGCCTATGAAGCTCTTAATTCATTAATTTAAGTGTATCTTGCCATTCCGTGTTCATTTCCATGACATGATATATGCATACTTTCATGTAAAAATGCTTTATTTTGTAGTTTTGTGATATGCTACAAGCAACAGTTAGCAAAATGCTATTTTATGAAGACCTTATGAGCAAATGATCAATTAGTACCTGTAAGACCGTTCTTTATAATTAAAAATGCTACATTTACTCGCTTGCTTGCTGCATTTTGGCATTTAAAATCACAGTGACCGCATTACATAGACACTTATACTTCATATAAATAATTCTTAGATGATATAACCCTTTAATCTGCAACATAGTAATATTTGACATGATAAACATCTATGTACAATACTTCATTTTTAGGATCCTATAATGACTGTTACTGGGTGACATAACTTGCTTAACTAGCAACAGGAAGTATACGAGTATGACACAATAAACATACGTACAGTACTTCATCTATAGGATCCTAGAACGACATCATTATTTTTAAATTGAAACTGAAATAGATGATATAATAAACACAAATGTACATTGCCGTAATAACCCTAAGTCTTCGGTCACAATGACATGGGGGACTGATGTAGACTTTGATAAGACTAAATAGCAGTCTGATCACGGTCTTTACTTTTTGTCTTTCTAGTTAATTTTGACTACATAAATATCAATAAACTCAGCTTTTCCAGACTGAATAATAATAATACTTCCCTCGGGAAGACCGAAGAATTATATTAATTTAGATACTTCATTTGTGGCTACGTAAAATGACAGCATTTATAAACATCAAAACATAGAAAAAAATGACATGATTAAGATTTACATTTATTGTGGGAAGAAATAACAGAGTGGACCAGCATGTTTAGTCGATATCTTGACCTTTGAGTTCTATGCATGTGTCTGACTTACAGATTTGAATATTGCGTGCAAACTCAGCCTTATCACAGACCACATTTGTGTAGAGATATTTGAAAATCCGTCCAGAGGAAAGTAAGTTATAGATAGCACAAACACACGTTTGATTCATATTTTGGATTTCATTTTTCACTGGCAGTCTGAATGTTAGTGCAGTGGCTATTAAACAAAGGTCAATGTATAAAGTTTAAAATTCGCTCGTGTTAAACTAGGTATATTGCTGCCAGGTTTCACTCGACTACTCAGATTAAGCCAAAATTTTAAGTTTCATTGAAACTTAGGACTTATTTTTTTATTCACACAGACATAAACCTTTACCGGTGAAAAAGGGATACATCATTAGGTTTGAGATTGAGCGAATCTAAATCCGACAATTTAAGTGAAAGTGAGACCAGGAAATTTTGGTTCTCAAATTAATTTAGCAGTAGACGATATTAACCCTTTCTTCCCCATAATCGCCTTTAAGCGCCCAAGTAACTGAATGCTATTGAAAATATTGTAGGAAAGAAACATGCTCATAACGAGCAAATGCTCCATTTCATTCATTGATTTCAATACCATTTTAAAAAATCACATACTTTGCTTAGACTTTCATGTTTTTCATCAGATCATTTTCTTGGGGGTCGGTCTAAAAATAGCTTGTGGAGGAAAGGGTAAAGACTAATTTAAGTTAAGATTTTAGTGAAGAATTCAGAAAGTAAATAAAGAAAGAATATATCAGTTACATATATTTATCTAAAAGACATGATGTTGCGAACTAAAAACAGTGTAATTCAACAACTGTCTGCTGGTAGTTAAAATTGCCATAATTTCAATTCTCTAGTACATGTAAAATCCAAAGCGGAGCTGAACCTTTAACCCATAGAAATAAGACAGATGGTAAACAAAAGTGTGTATCTTTGGATGTACTAGTTGAAGCAGCCCCTTGGTTCAGTGCAGAAAAATGTTAAGCATATTATCATGAACAAATATTTTATGATCCTTATTAGCATTTATTCACGTATAAAATCGTTTCTGTTGTCTCCCCTGATATCCCATGTTAAAGGGTAGATCATGAATACAGTAACGTTGACAGCTCAATGGTTGAACTGGGATTCACGCATGAAAATACACGTGAATCTCCCCCTGAGGTCCATCACAGTAAAAGGCAGGCGAATACTCCCTAGAATTCCAGCTAAGAATATAGTCGATGAATCTACACATGGATTTCAGCTTGGTAGATGAGTTAATCTCCTGTAACATATGCTCTCCTGAAACAGACAATAGACACCAGATTAAGAAGCACTGCTATTTGATAGAAAACTGAAGCCATTTTAAGCAGTAGTTGCCTTCATCAGTTACCACATTGAACAATTTATGTGTGGCCTTAATGCCTGCTGATGGTTAAACTTTAAATAAATCAGCTAAAAATGTTTCGTTTTAATGGTTGTCAAATACTCTTAACATTTGTAGAAACTGTTGTTCCAATGTCTACCAGCTTGATTTGCTTTAATCTTAATATACAATGGGTTTTTTAATTGCTAAATCTGGTATTATATAACGCAGGTACAATTTCATTTGACTTTAGATATGGTTAACCCTTTACTCAACAAGCTATTTTAGACTTATCCTACAAGGAAAGTACCAGATGAAGAATAAGAAAATTTAGGCAAATTATAAATGTCACTTTTGAATTGTAATGAAATGATTGGTGGAAAAATTGGAGCATTTGCTCGTTTCGAGCAACTGCTATCTTTTCCTATCATGTTTAAATAGCCATCATTCAAAGAGGCACTAAAAGGCGCTTCTGGGGGTACAGGTTAAGGCTCCTCTTGTCAGCACTTTATTTACTTTGACCAAAGAGAAATGGTTGTAACTTTAAGCCTTGCAAATTACATATGGTTGGAAGCTGCATATTCACTTTCAACCTTATACCGGCATATGGCTAAAATGCTCCTACGTATATCGAATTACATGAATCTGCATATTAGGCTATTAACAAAGTGTTCCGTCGGCATCTATCGATAGTATATTTAAGTACCACACGTGTATTCAATTCATCAGTGACACTACACAGTCCCACTGCATGATGGTTTGCAGCTTCGAAGTCCTAGGCTTGAAATTAACAAACGTTTTATGATTCTTTAACTTGTTAAAAAGTGTTCCAAAGCTTGATTTGAATAAATATTTCCAAATTGTATACATGTACATGTATTCTACTTCTTCATTTTATTAAATTTTTCTCTTCGCAAACTTATAATAAACATTAAAAACGTTTTCAATATCAATCAATATCGGCTTGAATTGTTTTGGAATCAGGTGCAGTAGACCTTGAAAAGTTCTAGTCTGCGTACTTCTCTTCCCTTTCACAAAACATCTATCGCGGATAAATTTTGTTATCAGTTCATTTAGATTATTAAGCGTCACACCACAGCATCTGAAAAACTTACACCATGTTTGACTCTATAACTTGATTTTCCTTTAACCTAAATATACTCTTTTTAGTAACACTGTCCTTGGCCTTTACCCCAGAAGCCACAAATCACACTCCCTTTTAATGTCTCCTTAAACAAAAGGTGGTTACATTATTTCGAGTTAAGTACAATTTCAGAACAGGAAATACAGCAGTCAATCGAACCGTGGAGGAGATCAAGAGGCTATATAAGAATATGAAATCTTAAGGTAAATGCTTGAGAAATATTGTATCAGGAATTGGTTTAGTTGGTTCATACAGTTAAGACCAAAATAGTCCAATATTTAGCTTTGCCATGCTTGACTGACCAATTACGGGTTGCCTGTAGCAAGCAAAATAGGGTACAGCAGTGGACTGCCCCTTCTACCCTACTGGTTTCTGTACATTTCCAATAAATTACCCTTATTTTTAAGTCTGTTATAGGAATTATATATGTTTGCCGTGACTGAAATTTCTGATATATTTTTATAAAAACACATGTACAAGAATTTTAGAATAACTTTATTATGTTCCAAACCAAAATGCAAGACATCATGTTTAATTTATTTTTATACGCCTGCAGCGGCGGACGTCCAGGCCAGCAGCAATCACATATGTGGTCCGCAAGTGAAACAGCTTTCATCCAATATTCACCAAACTTGTAAAACAGTGTATGGTGAGACAATTTTCATCAACTTAATCCATTTTAAAAGCTTCTCAATAGACTATTTTTAGAGAAAATTTGGTACCCTAAAAAGAAAATAAGAAAGTCTTGCAGGACACACCACATACAAAACAAACAGCCACCCGAACAGCACAGAAACAAGCACATCCACACACGCACACACGCACACACACACACACACACACATACACGCGAGCCCAAACATACACTACATATAGAAGACACACATGGACAAAAACAGACATAAATCTAGGGTGAAGATAGGAGTACCGCCTTGGAACGGTC
>JAULCE010316952.1:0-10538 GCA_032359355.1 Macoma nasuta | reverse complement strand
AAAACATAAGCCACCATTTTGTCGTTTTCCAAAATAATGTTTTTATAGTCAATGATTTGATATCATTGTCCCTCATTTCCCCCATCTGGGGACTGTTTCACAAAGCTTCTTAGTAAAATCTTAAACTTAAGTGAAAATTTCAAAAGCAGATTTCTCTATATTCACACAATCTTCTTCAATGAAATTGTGCATGCTTGTGAAAAACTCTTTTTCACAAGCATGCAAAGTTTCATTGAAATATTATTGAAAATAAGTTCGAGATCTGCATTTGAAAATTTCACTTAAGTTTAAGATTTTACTAAGAAGCAGTGAAACGGTCATCTGGTACGGGTTTAACTAAGCATATCGAGCTGAGATCGTGCGTAACTCAATAGTTTAGCTTTAGATATCGTCCTGCGTTATTGGTACTGCACTGACATTTTACTGCAAAGCGTAAATTGATTTTTCACTGGCAGTCACAATAAAGTTAAATGAGAAATCTTAAGACGAAATTGTGAAATTGAGCAAGATCTCAGCTCGAGATGCTTAGTGAAAGCCAAGCATGTTATTATTTGGACCGTAGGTCTATCCACATTGTGCTTGACAGAAAACCCAAGCCTATGTTTTGTTGTAAACCCCATATTTACGTTCCAGGTTGTCCTCGATTGACTGAATACTTGTGAAACAATTTAAAAAAAACTCCTACATTAATAACAGATTGCACCTATTTCATTATTGATTCATTCATATGTGGATGACTATATAATACTACTACCCAAAGTTTGTAATAGGAACCAAATCCTTGGTTAAAACGTTTGGGTCATTGCTAATTTACCTATAACACCATAGTCTATTACATACCTGTCCACTTATATAAGATAGAATCAACCACTGAATATAGGATGTACTTAAACGTTTATCTGGAAACAGTCTGGACACGGAACATTTTTTTTTACCAGCTGGCATACCGCGTGGATTAGTCTGAAATGGTATGTTGGAAAAAGGGTTAGGTAAATCACAATGATTTTAATCATCCCATATATGTTCGCCGATGTATAATTCCAACTCTTTAGATAATACAAATAGCGAATTATCAGACAAGTCATCACGCTTCCATCGCAGGGTTTGATCAGGTTTTACATGATTCCGAATGGATCGGTGTTGAACTTGCTTTGTCCTCTTCCACCCGTAAACTTGATATTCTGGTTTACAGCCAAACAGTGACACAGTTTGCACGACCTTTAATATGGTTTAAAAAAACATCGCTCATTGTTCTCGAATATATTGTTAAAAACCACATTTGAGTTACATACAGCCTAAATATTGACGGCACACATATCTCAAAAACTACACGATACATCTCACATGCCTGTGCAGTGATCTATGATTATGGACACTAAAAACGAAATTGATTCAAAATAAGTCTTTTTGCAGTAAACGGGTTTCCACTAAGACAAACAATTTTTTTACTAAGCACAGAAATGATTTAATTCATGAAGCGAAATTGGTTTCTTTAAGACAACACTCATCAGGTTTCGAACTATGGGAAATATGGTTATATGTCATAAACCTATCAATAACTAATTAACTCTATGTCGTAAATTAGGTTTTGAAGATATTGGCCATTGTTTTCCTTGATAACCTACCACTTATGATATGTTTGCCTTATTCCAGTGGACCATAATGCATTGCGGTTATTGTGAGTTCCGGTTTCAGAGGCCCAGAGAACGTGGGTTTATATATGCTGATACAATAATTTATTTCACTAGACCCTATAAAGTGACTACTCATAAGAATCGTCTCGATAAGACGATTCTAAAGAGTAGTCACTTCATAGGGTTTGGTGAGGAAACTGTTGTTAACATAGGTGAAGGTAAACCAGAACTCACTATGCCCACAAAGCAGTTGGGTGTATTGGAAAGTAAAGTATAGTTTTTCTGTCAGATTTATGCAAAATTAGAAGTAAAGCCACATCCAAAACTACATTCAACGTTCCGAATTCAATAACTTTAAATAAATATCGTAATCAATTTGATTTATTCATATTCACATATTGCAATATATTAATACAGACCGGATACTCATACAATGTTATCATAGTCTCTCATTAGACATTTACCGTTCTGATGGATTGGTAAAAAACTATTTTATCTTCTTCACAAATGTAAAGAAGTTACAATAGTTTTGCACCAAGCCATCGGTATGGTCTGATAAATATAGGTATAACAGAACGATTAGGATAGAAAACACCATTTAAACGAATAATTTATATTATGGACACGATCATTCTCATCTTACGTGTTATTTAATCTAAAAGATATGTCTTCCTTTTAGGTATGAGGTATTGCTTTGCTCTCTTCTAATAAATAAGTATATTGTTTAGTGTTTAAATCCGTTTTTAAACACTTGTGACAGGTTCGCCAAGATTTAGTCATATTGTTTGTCATTGCAATGACGTGATTCCGTGCTATCATACGAAGGTTCCTAAACATTTGATCTTATTTAACATAAAAATGTGCCTTTGATGTGTCATGAAACTATTTCGAATAAAATAGATGGCTTAAATCCATCATTTATCATAACTTATTCTGGCTGTCATTTGAATATGCACACCACTCACGCAATGTAGACATATAGTTACAATTATGATAACAGATAAATAACAGTTTTTGTCTTAGATGTCTTATCACTTTACATTCGACGATTCTCACAAAACTTCTTATACCAAAAGTATAATTAGTCAAACCTATTGTATACGTATGTACATAGAGACACGGCTTTTCTTGAGATTAAAATATGCAAGTGTGCTGGGTATTATAGTAAGTAAAGCACATGTATTTTCCTATGACGATGTAGACAAACCATTGTAATATGCAACAACGCACCAAGTTTAAGCAGCGCTATGGTTATACAGTTTATCATACAAATTGCACAATTGCTACCGCATCCATGACTGTAAAAACTGGCAAAAGTTCTGAAGTTGCGTACTGTGTACAATCGTTGACATGTAGTTATCAAAAAAAATCACCAACGCATCTATTGATTCACACTGACATAATGTTTAATTCTGTACATATTGTACACATACCAGAACCAACATTTTAAGGACTTGGTCTTGTATTCACCAACGCATTCTCTGACTCATATTTCAAGAATAATCTGTGCGCCAAGTCTCTACTAATCTAGTAGGAACTTGGAGCAACACTTAAAGGTAAGTGATTAGTCTTGGATTTCGAGTCCGAGAATATGTTGGTGAATAGAAGGCCTGATCTTGATCAAGATGTTTGTATATTACAGCAATGGTCTACGACGTTAGCCGAAATGTTTACAGTGTATAAATATTACTAAGTCTTGTCTTTTATTTTTAAATCGGTATATAAGATGCGTTCGCACAAAAAACTACAATTTCCCAACTTCAAGTGTCAGCTAGTCTCTTCTGGATCTACTTAATAATACTATCACTAATTCATGCTAGATTTGGTGTCTGTAGGTAATGCTATGTAAGAGTTTTAGCCCGGAAACAGTTTTCATGTTATATAGGTCAAAGGTCAAGGTCATAGTGACCTAATACTGAAAAACTACATACCGCCGTCCTAAAATGTATCAGTGCCCAAAGTTTAATGTCTCTATGACATACAGTTAAGAAAATATGGCAAGGGCAAAGTTTTGATATTGTATTATTCAAAGGTCAATGTCAATGTCACGGTGACTTAGTTTTGGTACATGACGCTTCGGCTAGCTACGATGCATCCACACATCAAATATGATGTTTCTAGGTAATGCAGTTTAGGAGTTATGCTCCAGTCTTCATTGTCCGGATGACCTGCGACAGACCGATCGACAGACGGACGGACAGATAATGTGATTCCTATATACACCCACCACAGTCGATGGGGTATATAATAACTCAGGTTAACGAGAAGCAATCACGGATTTGATGCATATGTTATATCAGTCTTATCATTTCAATCCCATACATTTTGCACTATATTGAACGGGAACACATGATGCATGTGCTTTATTGCCATTTATTACTAGATATCAAGTTATCTCGTCAATAATTGGAACACACGTGTTAATGACATCTTAGATGTATCTTTTTCGGTCTTAATTCATGATATCATTTCAATCATGATTCCTGAAATGTAAGATGAGCAGAGTTTGATAATCCTTATCCCAGTATATGGTCACAAAGGATGCAGTCCTTAATTAAGACATACAGTGAGTATTGTAAGTGCAACAGGTCTCGATAGTTCAGGCGGCATATATTTATAATGTACACAAGCTGCAGACCTTAATCAGTTGCAATGGTTCTCATTATAATTCTAATTATGACATTAACTTATTGGAGCGGTAGAGGATGCAATTTTGTTGGTTGTGTCGATTATTGAAATAAAGACTGACACGTTTCGATATATTCAGTTTCTGTGAACTATTGAACAGCTTTTCCTATTACCCAAGTGCATGTTTTCTGCGACTCTGTTACTTTAATTGATTTACATGTTATTCTTAAGTATTCAATGTAGGAGTTCAATCTTATCAAATACGGAAAACGCTGCAATTATATATGACCTATTTTGCACTATATAACGTGCTAGCAAGGTACTTCATTGGTGCTAAGAATACTAAACATACTATTGATAAATATGATTGGACTTATTTGAGAGTGAAGATAATTAGTTTTGATGTACATTGTGATGCATTGTATTCATTGTATGCTTCTTAATACCGCGTCTACCTTTCACACCTATATAAGGATAATTTGATTTTTAAATTTGTTGATAATGGTTAAGTTAATGCTAAGGAAGTTATCGGTAACATGGATATAATTAAACTTATAGTAAATTAAAAATTCGTAATATATTACTAAGAACATCCATCTTACACCGTCACATGTTTTTATATATTTATTAAATAAAAATTTTCTGGTATGACAAGGTTTTCGCTTGAGTAAATTAGATATTGTATGAGCAAAACGTCAGGTTTATTCGTAAAAAACATCACATTGAAAGTGTTTTGGTAATTATTGAATACCAGAGTATGGGCCTCAATTAAATACCGACAGAACCACGAGTTTGATCCTAACAAATGAGAATCACTATACAATTTATAAAGGACACATTTCTTTACATAAATAAAACAAAAAATAGATTGTATTATTTATAGTTATTGACGACAGGCGTATAAACAGAGGCAATTCTCAATTATATATGTTTTGTTATTTATGTTCGTGTTATGTCGGCCATATTGTCGATAATGAAATTATTGTAACAGCCCACAATCACCTTTAACACAGCAATATGAGAAAAAAATATGGATACATTGGTTTTAATACCCAATATATACGTATATGATTGTTATGATAGACATACAGTTAAACTGTAAAGCTAATTGTAAGAAACAGTCATGCAACGGTCGGTTCGTATTTAAACTGTGAAAAGGTGTATTATATATAAAGCAAACATTATAACATCCAGATATAAAAATGGATGGTAACTTTCTATGATAACATTTAATTTGAGTACACATTTTGAAACTAGATACAGTTAATAATTGTTCAATGCCTTACATTAAAATGTAAACGATCAGCTATATCAATCATCAGATGCATATATTTTATCGGTTTGATATTACGTATACAATTTATACATTTGCAAATACTTATGTCAACTGAGATGTGTAATATTCAGTATAATTTCATTAGAAGAGACTAAAACATTGTTATCATTTAATAATTGAAAAAATATACACTGATCAGACACCATTGCCATATCGTGTTTGCACTTACCTAGTTGTAGAAATTGCAAATCAATGTATATATTTGGTATTTCATATATGCTTCACAGGGCAAAATGGGTAACTATAGAGTAAATCAAGTCAGTGCCGTACATGAAAAATAGGCTTAAGTAACACAATTTAGGCGAGGTAACTCGTGGAAGATATGCATAAAACAATGCAACATCGACGCGGTTTAAATAACGCTGTCAAGGAGCGTGGTACTATATGACATACGATGTGAGTCTGTCGCTATTAGCAAAAATAGTGTTTTGCGGTCGTAGCGATATAAAATATGTAACACCAGCGTGCGTTTAGGGAGGTTTTACTGTATTGAAAGCATTGTAGGAAATGAAATATAGGTAGCATGCTTAATAGACAATACGGCGTATAGCACAGAATGTAGTACCATGGTCATATGACAAAACAAAGTATATAATATCTGAGATAGAAATATCAATTTTAGCCACTGCCTGATATAATAACTTTATATAAGGAACCCTGTTTTATGTTTTTTCATTACAAGCCGTTGTATAATATATCACCGTAATTATCTGCAAATAGTGTAAGTTCATGTCAACACCGATGTCTCCGATGTGCCGAAACAAAGTCTTTTAACGCTGCCTGTATCTCGTTTGAATTACTGTTCTTCCCCCCCCACTTATATTATTTTATTGTGGTAAGATACTACATCTTATTGTGTCATTCTCCGTAATGTCTTAACATTTGAAATATAACAAAATCGTTCACAAATCAAATTGCAATATCGTTGCATAATGATGCAATATGTCGGCCGCAGGATACTTACTTTATAGGACCTGGTGATTCACATTTTAGTATCGTCCAAAGTGATGTATAACGCGATTGTTATAGCGCGTGCACCAATAAAATGAAATAATAAATATCATATCTCATTAAATCCAAGATACAAGATGTTAACAAATTTTGTATGAATTTTGTTAATGACACAAAAGCTGTAATATCTGAAAGTTGTAATATCTGACAGATACCAATTAACTTGAAAGAGATATTAATCATATGTACTTTCAAACTATAAAAGCACGATTTTGATATTCAGCGTTACCAACATTTCTATTCTCATATTGCCTACACTTCTATACAGAACACTCAGAGAACAAAACGTATATTTTAGAGTTTTTTTGTGATTGTTTTTATGTCGCTTTGACAGATTGTTAGTCATTTCGCAACGCCCGCCTAATTACTAGTTGAGAAATGCGAAATACCCCGGAAGCCCGCCTGAGTTGCACAGACGGAAAACTGAGTAGAACCATAGACCTACAACAAGCCAGCTGAAAGGTTTCCTCACAGAAAGATACCCCTTGCGAAGAACGAAACAACACGGGTGATGGGGGTCAATATATTGCAAGTCGGAGACTATAACCCTTAGGCCACGGAATACGACTTCTAACGGTTCTCATTTACAAGCATGTGTACTGAATCTTGCATATTAAAACCATATTCTATCAAGGGCACTGAACTTTAAAGTGTTAACTCAATTGCTTCTGGAACGAATGTGAATTAAACAACATTTTATCTATTTACTCCGCTCGCTTTTTAGACTTATCGCAAAACAATTTGATGAAAATGACGAATACTTTACAGCAAGGAGTATTTCAATTTGGTAGGTGTTGAAATATCATGATATTCAGCATTTACTCAAAATGAACAAATTCCTCATTTCTCGCGACATGCTCAAAAGGTTTCTGCTACAAAGGCAACAACAAATGCATGTGTACTGGATACAGGCTTAACCTTTTACGCCACATTCTATTTTTAGACTATTCCACAAGCACAGAATCGAAAAGGATGAATTTCTAGGAAAAAGAAAAATGCCATTTTAAATAGCAATCTGCTACATAGGCGCCAAAATGCGTGTATACGGGGTTACCGCAATTTTAATACTGTCTAGACAGTTATTCATTCTATCAATCACATTGCGAAATGACGTTTTACCATTTTTTGTCTTGCTTTTCAACGCATTTCATCTGTTTTTGAACATAAAAATATTTTTAATTTGCAAACTTATATTGATTACCATTGTAACGATAAATTATATAAACGCACTGAATATTGCCCGCGTAGATTGTCTTTATTTGTGGATAACTCATCGGGTTTAAATCGCGTCCTCTTAACAGATTATTCACTTGTATACACGCCTCATGATCAATATAATGCTGTTTGGTTATCAATGCAAACAGTGAACGTCATTGGCAGATGCTGTATTTAAATAAAGCTAATTTCAATATAAATTCATTGAAACCTTCGTAGAAATGTCGCAGAACGTATCACACATTAAAACATTTCAAAATCGGCGTTTGATGCTCTCGCTGATGTTTGTTCATAAGTATCTATAATACGCATGCTATCTGTAATTGAAAATGCCTACTGAAGGGTTGTCAACAAGTATTGTCAATTTCGTTATAAAATCCATGTTTCCCAAGGTCATTTGATTTGACATGCAACATGTCTGGCTAAGACTTGGATATATTAAGCCACTTTTTATTTAACAAAAAAATAAAAACAACAAGTCTAGCCGTCTCTCTGTTGAGCTTATATTACCTCAAAGAAATTCTCAACCGCCAAAAGGCAATCCTTTTTGGATCCCTATTGTTTTGTAACAACATTTTACTACAAAACAAGTCTAATAGCAACTAAAGGAAACTTCTGATCAGAGTAGACTCTTTTTGACAATCTTATATTTTGGACCACAGTATATCTTGTCTTTCATACAAATTATAGATTTGGACAATATAAAGATTGGTTAATATTTCAAACGACATGAATCTCGAAATTAATAATCATAATGAAAGACGTTATAATTCTGAACGTACGTATTGTACAATGACTTCCTATATGAAATAACAGTGTAGATTAGGATTAGAATAAGTAGTGGTTTGTCACCTTCCATCTGTCACCAACCGTTAGAAACCGTTGGCTGTGAGGGTTTGTCTTAGGCGTCTGAAAAGACGGGTGCGACACGCCATAAATAATAATTATCAGACAGGATAAAAGGAAAACACAGCTTTCGCTAAACGTGTATTCAATGGTGTTCCCTCGCATGCACGAGGAAAGAAAACGTGAAACGCAATGAAAACATGGTTGTCATGCATAGGAATGAATGAAGTAATGTGGAATAATAATGACTCACTCTCTCACACTATCATTACCTGAAAAGACGGGTGCGACACGCCATAGATAATAATTCTCGGACAGGAGAAATGGAAAACACATCTTTCGCTAAAAGTGTATTCAATGGTGTGTGCATGCTCCGAGTAGGGTTTCTGGGAGGTTAAATGCCCGTTTCCAAAGGTCACAACAGGTTAGTGTCAACAGTGCAAAGTGAAAGTAGACGTAGCGTAAATGAATGAAATGTATATGAATGTATGAATGACGATCTAAATGAGGTAAGACTAACCAAATAGATGAATGATAATAACTGAATAATGGAAATGGAAATATGAATATGAATGAATATTTCTACTTGCAATTTATAGGGATCATAGATCTATGCGTTAAACTGACCCTGTAACATAATTATTAAAGTAAAACAAACAAACTTCAACGATAAAATGATTTCTATTCTCTTCTTTAATCATTCAATATATATAATCATGCCACTTTAGTATTTGCTGATCCGTTTGTTTTCGTGAAAGAGACACTTATGTAACTGGGAAACCGGTCCGGCTTTCACTGAACTTCTCGATCTTTGGTTTTCTCTGTCAATTGTATTGCCAATGCACTAAGTTTTTGTCAAGCTTTCAGTGCAGTGGCAATAAAATTAAGGTCGATATCTGAAGTTGAAAGTTTGACATTGAGCAAGATCTCAGCTTGAGAAGTTATGTGAAAGTTGGGATCGTACGGAGTACTCTGTAAATAACTAATTAACTCGTATACTATTTCAGACAGATCCAAATATACGCAAAATATAGAAATTAGAAATATAGGAGAAAGGAAGATGCCAGTTTTAACCCTTCCCTCTGTAGAAGCGCCTTTAGCACCTCTGTAACTAATGGCTGTTGAAAATAATGGTAGGAAATGAAGTATTTGCTTCAGTGTTTTCTACAACCATCAGTTAAAGAGGCGCTAAAATGCGCTTGTGGGGGAGAGATGGTTAAGGTCGCCTGACAATTATATCAAAAACATCCCCAAAATCCACTAAAGTAATTTCTTTATGATAAACAGCGCATGCCATTGTGCGCATCTGCAAAATATTGTAACCATGAACTAACTGAGAATAGAAAAATGTGGACTACACTGTATAGTTTGCGCTTTTTAAGGGTAGCCGATTGGACGAGAGCTCCGTGCCAGGCGTTAGCATAATTATTAGACGCCGCCCTGAGGGCGGCGGCTATATATAGAATACACTTCAGATTTTGTCCATGGACACCTGGTCGCTGACATTTTGAAACTGGTTAACGAACTACATAATTTACGACAGAAACTGAGGTGTAAAATAATGATAACCCGTCAACATTGTAATCTGGTTTACGAACATCAGCAAACGTATGATAGGGTCTAGACCACTAGATACGCCGGAAGTTCTTACACGAAGGAATCCGCGATAAAATAATCCCAAACTCTTTGCCTAAAAGTAGCACTTTTGTCAGTAAAATGTGGCATTTTTTGTACTGGATGGCATTTTGGTGACACTGCCAAGTGGATAAGTCACAGTTTTGAAAATGATGAGAAAGTGAAAGTAAGAGGGGTACCCAATGGGTTGCGTCATTTTGGAAAATATGAGAAATAGGGGTGCATGTAAACCA
>JAULCE010316841.1:0-10541 GCA_032359355.1 Macoma nasuta | reverse complement strand
AAGGTTAGCTTTTGGATGTGGATCTTGTAGGGTGTATTTGACATATCTTGCATGATCTATTTTCTACTTTTGACATATTTTGCGACAGGATTTAAGTAGTCCTTTATATGTCTTGATATATATTATAGCCTTAATGTACACTATGCTCAGATTTATATGCAAAGTAGTTTTTGCCGGTACGTTTTAAAGTAAATGTTCTGAGATAAATGCTAGTTGAACGTTTTGTTGAGCACTTAAATTGCTTACATGTAAATTGAATGCTGACTTCATACAAAATATGTTCTGAAGGTTCGGAGATACACATGCGAGCAGCTACATTGGAGTAAATAGTCGATTCTATTTTAAATGCTTAAAACATACTTGTAAAGTAATACATTTCAAATGATAATATTATAATGATCCGCTTTGCATTTTCGAACAGTTTATGGTTACCTTGCCTGTTAATTGGACAACTTACAGGACACAAACATTTTACCATATATAATTTAAAGAGTGATCAAAACTAGAAAGAAACAATGTTGAAAAACTGTTTCACTGACATAAACGTTTAGTTAAAAATCTCATGGATATGAAGCTGTATCATACAAATGACGTTAAAATTAATATGGCTTGATTTTATACTAATGCTTATATAGAATTTCAATTAATCATAATTATTGCAATATCATCAGCATGTGAAATACGTGATAGTATTGTTCTCTTAAATTACCGTAACAGCATATTCTATATTGGTTTAAATTCTAAGGAGAAGTGTAATATATAAGTTATAACCCGTACGCCGTGGCTTTGTTTTTTTTCTTATTTACGTATTCTGTCTGGTATTCCGTTTGTCTGGAATGCATTCTGACTAGCTTTTTTCTCTCATTTAAATGCATAGGAAACAAAATTATGGGACTTCAGGAATGGTATTGAAAATCATTTCTCAATATGAAAACAAACAACAGAACTTCGATGAGTCGAAATTTGATTCGCCAAATTTATAGGTGTGCCCAATGGAAGTAAAAGTAAAGACAAGTTCCTATATATAAGCTTTATGACAATTCATGTATTATGAGTCGATCTACTATATCTCGAATAATTAGATCAATCGAAGTAAATCCATGTCCTTGTATATGAAATCAGTTACTTTTAACTACAAATAGATCGAACTTAGGATACCTCTTCAAACTGTATCTATCATCGACCGTCAATGGGTCCTTTCACACATAGCGAGTGTTTGTTCGATCTGAGTGTTTGTACCTGATTGCCAGAATACATGTCTAGTCATCGGAGGTGTTAAAATAATATCAAATAATAATCTGTTTAATCATGCCAACTATTGTGGTAAAATGATACAAAGTCGCTCGGCATATTGTTCTGTGAATTACATTTAGCGTCAGTACCTTTAATTAACGAAAACAAACAAAAAACTACCAAAACAATAAACATTAACATGAATATTACAAACTATACAAAAATGCGCAAAATTGTAATTCTTTCTTGCGAATCAAATCTCGAATATCTTTCGAACTAATATATTCAAAATAATTGATTTTGTTGGCACCTCAATCCTATCAACGTTGCCTTATAGTATCTACTGTATTTTCCTGTATATTCGTCCTGCGACTGATCGACACTCAGGAGCAAGGGTCTGAAAAGTCATTAGTTTTCGAGATAGTTCAGGTCGACGGATATGTGCCGTTTTATTCACAAGGCTCAGGTTCCATTAAAAAAGAAACAAAACCTTAGTTAAGAGGTTTGCAACTCAGTGTGACTATGAAATAAGACTTATATTTGTACATGGACATTGCATGTACATCCTTTTTATTTTTTTAATATATAAAGGCTTAAAGAAATACACCTAAACTGATCACGTTTGTTTTATTCAAATTCCGGTTGTATCAATCTTTTTCATCTTATTCCTATGAACTTGGAGACATAGATATTATGTTGTATGTTTAATTAAACCTGCTTATGTATCTGCAATTTAAAATTATAGTTTAAAAAAGTTGGTCTTAAATTGCTACAATGTCCATATTAGATTCTAAATAAGGATATGAATGTTTAATTATATACAAAAACAGACAATTTAAGTAATTGAACAAGTGTAACAGTTAAGATTTTGTTATGAACTATTAAAGGAAATTAATTGAAATTTAAAAAGAAATTGCTCCTACAATGACATACTGGTCTTTCATGGCTGATTATTTTAATCAAAACATCAACATGTTGAATTCAGTATTTCTATATTCTGCATAACTTTAAAAATGAAAACGAGTCGAAAGCAAATGACAGATTTCTATTCATCATAAATTATTTTCCATCGTTTTCTTGTTCTTATTCCTTTAATTTCGTCTTCTTATAAAACAGGAAGTGTCATCGTGACATGCATATAATTATTACCTGTTTTACGGTGTTTTAATGTTTTGTCTTGCTTTTGAAGGATCTCCCTTTTACAGAATTTTTTTTTAAATATTCATGTGAAATATATACCCAGTACAACGTCATTATATCACTTTACACATTAATGTTAATATGAGTCACGTCATGCGAAAAGAAGCACTAGGACAAAACAAACAGTGTAGCCCCAGACAAGCCACCACATCACTGGTTCATGAATGTAAATATTGTTCACGTTATGCAAAATAAGTGTATAAATAACCATCTCCAAATTGTACTAATTCATAAGTTAATCTAGAATGAAGGTGTCCTTCAAACTGACTACAGGACATTTTGGAATGTTTTGCCCGTGATGCCCATGCAACATGTTTATATACTTAGGTCGACAATGACTAGTGTTTTTCTACTGATGCATTAAGGAAAATACATTTCATTTTGAATTTCACTCGATTACAAAATACCAATTTATACATTACTGATAATTGCGTTTTACGTAAGCGTTATTGACGTTGCTAGACAGTTTAATTGCCACAGAAAACCTTCAATAACATGCAATGACGTTACCTCGATATTGGAAACGTAAGTAATCGTCCATTTTTCGATATGCCGAATGTGACGACATGAGCTGTGTATATGTAGGCAACCGACTTCAGGCCAATTATTAACCGGGAAATCAGGGATCTCAACTTCATGTTTTTCAGACAACTTACTTATGTTCTTATCAGTACATGTTGTTATTTCGCAAGATATAACGTTTATGTCTTGCAGTGACCGGCTTGAACTTCGGACATGACTCTATTGAACACGTGTGAGACTTGTTAGGGCGGAGAAAAGGGAAAACAACGAGTCATCAATCATATCAATGCCTTAATTCCTGAGTCGGTTGCCATCTCCGCCAACGAGGTAAGACGTGACGTTATAGCAATGCGTTCTAGAAAAGTTGCGATTATCCGTATGAGAGGAGTACATAACAAATACTGCTTTGTAGCGAAAATAAGATCACTCGTTTTGATATCAAATTTGCCTATAGGTATTATCGAAAAATATACACACTGTTCTAAGTCTAGTACTTAATTTTTTTTTGGTTTTAGTATACTCGCAGATTAAAAGCAAACACATAACTTTGCTGACTGTGTTTGAAACAAATCAATACGGTGTTGTTTCACCGCCACTACACAATAAGCTGACAGCTGTTTTTCGTAAATTAATCCTTTCAATGCCGGAAGCAAGTATTGTTTCTTTTACTTCATTTTCAGACATATTAACTAAATCTTTAGCAAAATTATTGGTCGTGTGAATCGGCGTTTCATCCGGATATAAGCTGTTTGCATATGCCACTATGATTCGTAGGAATGGCAGTGAAGGTGTTAAATGGTTTTAATATGCATCTTAAATAAATAAATTAAATCTATCTGATCTCATCATGCCACTAGATATTATTTGTGAAAAGTGTGTTTGTTTCCGAGAGATTTTTTAAGAAATTGTTTAAGTAATGGATTCGCAGCCTTTTTCAGACTTTTTCAAATTAAAAAGAATATTTGCGAAGTATTATTTGAACTCAGTGTTTATGACACTCCACATTCATTAGTTATGGGAATGTTGATGAACATAAACAGCTACATATTCACAACATTTCGATCCATACGTCACTAGAGTTTCTAAGTTTCGTGTAGTTAACGAGCATTATTTGGATGTCCGTGTTATAAGACAGGTTTGTCCTTGGGATGACAGCCAACGTCTGGCATTCTCTTTTCACTTATTTATCTTTGAACGTTATCTACAAACAGAATATACACCATATTTAATATTTTAATGTCAATAGTTTACTAAATAAAGAAACAAATCACCAATTGAAGTTCACCTTGGAATGGATTTCCAGCTAATAAGTTAAATAATTTTTTGACAACAACACTTTGGTCTGTTCTTTCAATGCTATCGATACAGGAAACACAGGAAACATAGTTCGCTAATTTAACATGAATATCAACCTTGTTCTTAAAACGCTGTTTGTGTATACGTAATCACAATGAAAGTATAAGATGACAATGCTAACAAGTTTGTGTTGTGTTTAAAGCCGACAGAGAAACATATTGCTTAACCCGTTCCTCAACAATCCATTTTATACTCAACTACAAGACAATTAATCCGAAGAAAAAGAAAACAAATCTAGGGGAAAACTATCCCTCGTTTGTAGTGTATTGAAATTATTGTAGGAAATGAATAATTTGCTTGTGACGAGCAAAAGCTTCATTATCTACAATGTGTTCTATAGCCATGAGGTACAGAAACGCTTAAAGACGCTTGTCTGTAGTAGATGGTTAAATGCAACTATAATTCCTCAAGGTAAGATAGGCTGATAACAAGAGCTGGAACGTGGGTGATATTTAAGTTTACTCGATTAAGTTAGCTCCGTCGGGAATTACAATAACTAACTATTTTGAGCTACACTTATCTTAATTAGTTATGGCACATACTCCATGGAAATAAAACAAAAGTAAGTTGGCGTTTAAGTGTCTGTTACTGTAATTTAATATAACTTTCCCTCATCTGTATACACAGATAATACAAATTTGTAAAGGGGCCTCCGTGGCAGAGAAGTTAGAGTCGCCGACTTGTATTCTCTAGGCCCCTCACCGTTGTGGGTTCGATCCCCACCCGGGCTGAAAATCTTAATGTGAGAAAGCCTTCCGGTTGGCTTGCGGTAGGTCAGTGGTTCATCCCAGTTGTCCGTCTGTGCAACTCAGACGGGTTTCTGGATTCTTCCTCCAGTTGTAACTAGCCGGGCGTCGCGAAATGACTGCAATACTGTCGAAGCGACGTAAAACCAAACAAAAACAAACAAACAAACACATTTGTAAAATACTGCCGTAAGAGTAAGTGAATCATCTTTTCTTTTCGATACAAAAGTATATAAAACTGTTTTTGTCATATCCCAGCATCTGTCAGTAGTGTGATTGTTCATAGCATGTTTGACACTGTAGAACATAAAACAGGTCCGTGCATACTTATTCATGAACTATATAAGAAAGCATGCAGATGTGCATACCCATTTAGAGTATTTAGTGATGGGGCCGTAATATAACCTTGGAATATAAGTATCATATAGAAAAGATGGATGCCTTATATTTGTTTTTGCATTTCAATATTCAATCTTAACAATTTCGTGTTATCATGGAGTCGCCTTCATTATGATAATGTGATAAGCGCAAACGACAATAAATATCTAGATATCTATATTGCATCGTTATAATATATTATTTTAACTTCTTCACCCAAAAGTTTTAGTTAAACATTAATTATTTGTGCTAGATCTTCTTGACAATAAATTGAGACCTAAGAAAAAGGAGAATCAAAATACACGTATAACCAACTATTTTGCGGTATATTAAGACGATAATTGGACTTTGAAATTGTGTCTCCATTAGTATACATAAATCGTAAGCGACATCGTTTTAAATCGTCATAATGAGGGCAGAAACTTGCCTAATCCTTTGGATCATTATAACCCTGTATAAAAATTGATGGTTCAACAAGGCCGTAATTTGAAAACTCATTTTCAATAATAATACAAGACCTAATTTAGACGACATAAAAGGCCTGATGTGTGACCTTAATCATTATACGACATAATTGCTAGCTAAATTACATCCATACGTATTCATGTAAATCTGTTGTATTCACCTATTCAAGTAACATAATCAGCACTTACTAAGTCGTTGATTAAATGAGAATGTATTGCGCCAAGGTCAGTTGAACGTTCAATATTAAAAACATTTCGTAAGAATTAAACATTCGCCCTTCTTTGTTTCTATTTTAGGTTGGTTAACGTTTTCCAAAAATGAAACCAAGCCGTTCATTAGCCTTGCCGCCGAAAATGTCACGCGTAAATGTTTCGTAACGTGTACCTCTGCTAAACGTAAGACAGTTCTTTGTTTTACAGATTAGATAGTTTGGGACTTCTCCCTTACTTAAACGTGATAACATATTGTTCAAATAAAAGACTGTGTGTTGAATGTAATCATGTTGCACATTTGATGTATGCACGCTGGGTAGATGTTACACAAATCCTAATCTGCACACAGTGCATGAAGTAATTTAGACATTCAATGTAACTTTCTTATTTCATGATCGTTCGTTGTTACATGAACACACGTTAGGCCGTCATTATGTCCTTTTTACACGTTACACTTTTATTTGATTGGCCAATAGTTTTGATCTTACCCATAAACTGCGCATCTGGGCAAATAATCTCGGACTAGAACTGGATACTGATTGCGTTCTAAGTGTTTCTATAGTTGTACTAGGCGATTATGTGGATGCACATAGTGATACGTATGATATGCTTAGAAATTATATGGATATGTAATATCTTGTGATGAAAAAAGATTTAACCCATACAGTGATTACCCGGAACCATAGTGGCATATGCAAACAGCTTAGATCCAGAGTAGACACCGAGTAACTTGGAGTCTCATACGAATGATCCAGTTTTTTTTAGGCTCGGCAAATGCGCTTAATTGCTTCCCGCAGAGAAGAGGTTAATGGTTATAACACATGTGTAATGAATAGCCAATTACATGTATATGTGTTTTGCAAGATCGGCACATTATTTAAAACATGTGTTCCTTAAATCCTAGCCTTCTCTGTCCCTAAACCAGCCCTTATTACGTAGCTGGTTGCTTTTGCTAACTATAACCCTAACTCTAACCAGCAACATGTAAAATCATGTTATACAGGCTGGTTTAGGACAGAGACGGCTAGGATTAGTGTTCCTTATAGATTAATTATGCTTCAAATCATAATGCAAAGGAGATTTCTACCTTCATTTTTTTCTAACTCAAATAGCACGTACCGTTTGCTTCAAACTATCCAGGTCCGAGCTTTACATTTCCTCCTGTGTCCTTATTTTGTAGACAAGATATGGTAATGTAATGTTTAAGCTGCCTGCATGTATTGTTTTTAGAACCATAGAATCGGTGGAACATACAACGTGCATACTCTTTGAACCATTATTATGTCGATATCAAGGAAATGGTCAAGTAACACGGTGTTTGATTTGGGTCCAAGTCGCTTGAAATTAATATACTCTTCGTGATTGAGCATGATTAGAGTTCATTTATAAAAACATGAAGGAGTGCAATTTGCATATTAAAAATGAGACAATGGGTCAATAGGGTTGAACGCTCGGTGCTCAAACTGTTTGACATTAAACAAACCCAGTCAGTCATTCTATCTATCTAGTTGTTTAGTAATTTTCTGCAATGCTTGCCATCATCCAGAGTGATATAATCCGCTGTTCAGGTAAATTGTGTAGAACATGACTAAAACAGAACACACTAATTTTGTATCTCTTTAAACTATTTGGAAACGTGCAGTGCTTATTATAATCAGTTTCCCAAATCGTTTTCAAAATGTATCTACGCAAGGAGGATTTATGAAGCAAACAGTTAAAAGGGGTGTGTTAATGTATAGTACGAACAATATCATTCATTTATTATACTATACTGAAATATATGCGTTTACCTACGTGCACCATAGATCTCATTACAGTCACGTATAAATCAAGATTTGTTCAACGTGTCTGAGCAGGGATGTCGCTGTTAACGAATACATGTATAGGTATCCATGTAATCGATGTATCGAGATGCACTCAACATTTTTCATCTGTGTTTAGAAATGAAAAAAGTATACAACATGGTGAAGTCGGCAAGTTAAAATGACGCCAAACTAGTGAAACAGTTCTTGTTTCGTTTTTTTGTAACATTGATTTTGTATCACAGCAGCTATTTTGCCAGAAAATATATCAGCCAAATATCCACTGGAGTCACGGTTCTGTCTGGCACTCTAACTTCATATTCATACGTTATTGAAACAGGTTATTACGTTGGGCTCTTTTTCGGTTTTATTATTTATACATTCTTCATTAAATCGAATAGAGTTATCACAGACTGCTGTAATACAAGATGTGTCTTATTTCGACACCAAGGCAATGTTAATAATATTTCAATTTGAAACCTGCGTTATCTTAACTTTATGTAAAATGTCAGTTTATATTATCACAACAATGCATACATGTTTATCTGAATATAACTTTAGAGTGTTGATATTGAAGCATAATGGATGTATGCAATGTTGAACACGCATCATTGCATGTTTTTAAGTAAAACTGTTAGTTTGTCCCTGTGACCTGAAATAAAAGGTGCGATTATTTAAGCTTGAAAGGTTTAGGATGCTTGAAATCGAACATACGACCATGGCATGGCAATTTAATACGTTCAACTCAGACACGTAGACCACAATTGCATTAAATACTCATAGTTTGTTTAATGAGAGCAAGAAATATTCAGTACGAAATAAGCATCTGGAACAAAGATATTGCTCTGTCCGATCGGTATCGAATTATGTTTGCATTAAACTTTAATAGATCTTACATTTCGACACAACAATGCGAACATTAGTCTTAACGTTTGTCGGAAACCTTTTTTTCGGAAATCTCAATAGAATACACTTTATCTACATGACTTGTCATAAACGTTTGTTTGCAACTTGTCTTAAGAAACCTCACATAATAAACGCATTTATACCTAGCACAGCTGTCATAAGTATTTAGATACCTTTTCCTTCACGTGCTATTATTTAAAATTACCAACAAGGAAAAAATCTGATGCAAATGATGAATATATAGGCAAAATATATATCCATTTTTGAATTGCATTGAACACACTGAAGAGAAAAATACATTTGCTCACGTCAAGCTTATGCATCATTTCACTACTGTGGAGTAAATTGTTAAAATGATTTCAAACAGTTTGAGGAACCAAACGTTTCTGAATGAAACCTGAAATATCCTATACCCGGCAGGCAAAACAATGAGTGCACTATTTGAGCTCAGGCATGGAGTGTCCTCAATAACCGTAATTATAATTGTCTCAGCTCTTATCACGAAATTTACAATTTGTATTCGTTTAAAAGTAGCAAAAAGATCATGCAAGTTATGTCAAATCCACCTTACAAGATCCACATCTAAAAGCTAACTTACCCTGTTGGAACAAACGAACGAGCAAGCCAAATAGTCGTAAGAATGTAATGTACGAGTCGCTAAAACAGCAAATTGCTACTCTACACCGACATTTCAATCATACTAGTACACTTATCGGCGGAAAAACTATAAATCAAAACGAATTTAAGTGATTATGCTAAATACTCGTTAGAATGTATTGTATAGTCGCAAAAACAGCAAAATGCTACTTCTACACCGACATTACAATCATACTAGTACAAATAATCGCGGTAAATAGGAAAACTATATAGATCGGCGAAGAAGAGTTGTTACCTGTTGGAAGCACATAAAGGATAGCGCAAAATCATAAGAATGTAATGTACAAGTCGTTAAATTGAGTTCACTGTAAGTGTAACACTATATTTAGGTTCCTTACACTTCAATGCTTGCCACGTGACTTATACACCACTTCCTAAACAGCTTAATAAAAACACCGGGCATGTTTTTTCTGGTTTATTGAGCTGCCTCTATGTAAATTTAGACGGATCTGTATGTGCCGTTATGGTCAACGATATTAACGATCTGTGTCACTTTGGAATTCAATTTAACAAGGACATAAGTTGTTCAATAAACAATAAAATATTGCAGACGGCGGTAAACTGAGAATACCTGGTGGAGTCTCGCATAAGACACCCGTGTAACCTAACGGACAATCGCACGTGTAGTTAGTTGTTCCACTGATACAAGAGGCGCCGTTGCTACAATCGTTGTTTATACAGAAGTTTGGAGGTATGTTGCACGTATCGCCAGTCCATTTTCCAAAGCATTTGCACGTAAAGTTGCCGATATCGTTGCTGCAGTATCCATGGTGTCCGCACGGGGATGATACACATTCATCAAAAACTATGATAGAAACCAAAACAGGAGTATTATAGTGTTCTATTCCTCAACTTTGAAAAACTGTTAAAAAACGAAGCCCGAAGACGCAGAAGATCCATTCAGAGAAAATCTAGCTCAACCTTGAATGGGTCGACTCCGTCTTATATACTTAGCACTATCCTCCACACGAAGATCTGGTATTGCTCATTTGCATATACATACGTATTACCTCCCCTGAACCGTTACACTACTTTCCCCTCCGAGAAGACTCGTCCCGAGTCTT
>JAULCE010316619.1:0-10542 GCA_032359355.1 Macoma nasuta | reverse complement strand
CTTCGGATGATTCGGGCTTGTAAAAATAGTCTCCACAATTTCGAACTATCGAGACTCGACTGTATAACAAAAACGGAAACATGAAAAATGGCTTCCACATTGATTAGGAACACAATAGCTTTCCAGCATGGGCTTAATTAGTTTCCATATTAGCGATGGCTGACAATGACTCTGTAATAGTATATTGTTGAAAACATGTCATCGCCAGCAATAACCGAACCGTGCCTGAACGCTCGTAACACACGGTGCATCAAAGTTTCAAGAATATCTAGGATATAAAAGTAGCATAAAATAATGATGGTAGTGTGTGCATTAATGCCATTGTAACCGAAGCTGGCTGTAATATGATACATATAACATGCATGTGTACTAATGATCGAGAGGTTTTACTACCCAACTTCCGCTTGTTCAAACATTTTAATACAGCATTACTAAAATTGCGTACATTCTCCATGACAAGGTAAAATTAGCTATTATCCTGTCGCCCAAAAAATAGTCCGCTGAATTCTCGTCTGCTTGATCGTTTTACCTTCTTTGATGTTCTTGTAATTATGTGAACATGTTGCCCCAGTGTTGAACAGTTCGGACACTGATCGGACGCCGAGTTACACGGTGTCTGATCCAGATCCAAGCTGGTTGGTGATATCACTTTGTTTGCGATACGCGTGACAAGGGTTTACCCTTAGCCTTTTACAAAAAATATCGCCTGCTATATATATCGTTTGCTTCATTTTTAAATATCATTGCGCCTCCTAGAATTTTTTAGATCATATAAAGTTTATTTTTTTCCAGAGTTTGACCCTGAACCCGTAGATAGTTTGATAATTTGCCACGGCTTACGCTGTCGCCTTAATTCAAGTAATGTCCTCTAAGGATTTTTAAATGTTCGAGATACTGTTGTTTGGTTGTCAATAACTTGTACCGGATCAAACGCTCGGCGTCTGGCATGGGGCTATATCCTTTAACCCTTAGCCTGCTACGAAAAATGTCGTCTGCTCAAATCGTCGTCTGCTTCAATTTTTAAACATCGTCCGATTGTTTTCAAATTTACTGAACTTTTTGTCTGAGTGTCAAATAGCTTGGATCTAGATCAAACGCCGAGTGACTCGGCGCCTGATTTGAATCCAAGCTGTTTGAATTATCATAGTAGTCGCAAACAGCAGGCTTAGGGTTAATTGAGTAAATGGCACACACTGGTGTTTGACAGATAGATACGTATCCCCAGTTCTGTATATAAAATGAGGAAAACTGATTGATTAGATATATCTCATACTGATTAAGATAAATAATATATTATTAATAATAGCATGCATCATTTACATTAACCGACACATCTGAAAGAATATCAACAATATCCATGAACAAAAAAACTAGTAAAGACAGATTAGGTTTGCTTCTAATGATCACATGACTAGTAAAGTAGGTCGTACTAACAGTGATAGAGACGAAGCTTAATCGTAAAAAGGAAAGTACATGATATACATGGCCAGCATATGACTACAGAAACTGTAACATGGGACTTTTCATCAAGTGCACGCCATTGGTAACAAACTAGTCTGTGGATTTTTCCTATTATTACGAATCTAATCAACCAATTACGGGGAGGTGGAAACGAGTCGAAAACAATCGATTGGAACAGTGCCATATAATTATGCAAATAACAGCTACACAGCTAAAAAAACGACCAATCTTTACATTGTATGTGCCACCAAATGCATATATGTAACATTTTTCATATACATCACCGATTACGAGAGATAATGTCCACTAGAATGGGAAAATTGGTACAACAAATATAGATTTAAATAGACCGATGTCGTTTACGGTTTAATAAACAATATTTGGGCATATACATAAATTTATAGACAGAATTGCCCGAATGTAAGATTCGTTGAATTGCCAGTACGTCTGGAATGTATATGACTGCAAGTAATTTATTGTATTTGTAACCGGGGGAGAAAAACATGTGACCATACCGGGGATCGACCCCAGGACCTCCCCAATACTAGCAAGGCACTCTCACTGACTGTGCTACCTGGTCACTTCTATCCCACGATAGGTTTTATATATATTTATGGAATAGACACTGTCAAATAGTAAAGAAAGGGATGTTTAATAACGTTGTTACCGACAAAGTTAAACTCTTTATTAGAGTGCCTTTGATAAGAAAAACCTGTATGATTAAAAATTCAAACCAAACATTGACGCCTTTGATTTAAACATAATAGTTAAAACGCGTTATTTTAGTCAATTAAGTCAAGTCAAAGTATTCCCTTTATAAATTCTGAACTAACACATTGTCGTTTTTATGTGGATACATCCCGGTAATGTCAGCTTAGCTTTAATAGTTTGAATTACTCATTGTTCGACTTGTATTCGATCCTCTGGTAATTTGAATTTGTAACAAAAGTTCCCTTGATTTCGACATAGCGTGCATCGACTGTTTTACATAAATATTGACATAAGAGATATTTTAGAATATAGTCTAGTACTGCAGTGACGAACGGTCCACTTAAGTTGAGCATTAAACCGTTCACCACCATAGGCGACTTGAGTCGACATTACAAAAAAAAAAGGTCCCATATCAGACGCCGCCTTAGAAGGCGGCTTCTGATCAGGAACTTCACTTCTTTTGCCACAACATTTATTCTGAGTATTAGGGTTTCGTAAAAAGCCAAAGTTATTTTAATGATTTATGTTAATTATTTCTTTTATAAATGTCGTTAGAACACTTTATCAAAAATCAGTTACAACCGACAACTCTTAATTTGGCGGCAAATGGGTTAACCCAGTATGATACTACATTAGAACTGATATATTAATGACGGATATTAAGCTGTATCCCGCTTTTTGCTACAATAGTCGAAATAACTACTTTTGCAATAAGCTTGGATCGAGACGAGACGGCGAGCAAGTCAGGAACAAAGCTTTTCTGCACTCTCAAAATAGTTTCATAAACGTTGAAGACAATAGAAAAATGTTTAAAAGTCAAGGAGACGATAGTTTTAACAGACGATGCCTTTCAGAGCGGAGTCAGAATAAACCGTCTATCCCTTCGTTCAGCCTGTCTGACTTTTAAAGAATCGTTATATATCTCACGGGAACTGACCATTCCGTGATTGTTTCCGGAGATCAGTCTGCTTAAATATTGACAAGCTGTGTTTCTATATTAGAAATCTCCGTTTGCTAGCGTAGTTTTTTGTCTTAGAAATTACCCAAGACGCCGCTTCATTAAGTTGACCTTGTGGTCTGTTGGTCCAGTTGAAGTTGTGTAGATGAAATCTCAGCTTCTAGATGTCGCTTGGATGAGCGAAATACGAGACTGAAAGCATTGATATTTTTTTTAATGTCTCAAAGAGATTTTGCAATTATAAATTGTATTACTGACAAATAATTCCAGTCCTTTAAAGGCTTTTGTCGCAGAAAGGGTGATTTATTACTAAACAACAGATTTTGCTTAAACTGAGTAGTTTGAGAAATCATGCGAATACTTGTAGAAATATGAAACAAAAAATGAGTGACCACTATGCTTAAGATTGTATTGACTCTTTTCTCTGTGCCAAAGTTCACACCTTTGCTACGGTTTAGTACCATTTAGTACAATTCGCCATATTCACATGAAATCATGCACTTTTAACATTGCATTTAATTATTCATGTACCGTGATTTGTGGATTTGTAACTGCCACAAACACCTTCCAGCCTATCATGGTTTATCGTTGTATTCATCAAACAGTATTAATCACAGCCAAATATAATCCATATAAAACACAAGACAAAGTGTTTATGCAAGCATCAAGAACGCCGCCGAATTTGTTTATGTAAAATCTATTTATCAGAGAATGATTTTGGACAACAGTGATTTTTTAACTTCATATTTACAGTTTGGTATTGACATTTTATGCCATGTAGTGCAAACAACACATTGAGAAATGTGTGTACAGTGTTCACTTATAAATTTGAATTGAAAATATATCAGAAACTTATTAAAAATTAAAATATATGGAATGAAGAGGACTGTATGTACAAGACGGTATTCTGCATGGTAAAACTCCCCTGTAATCTTGTTTTTTACATATAGCTTAGGGAAGTACAAATCATCACTGCATAACGCTTAATGAGTTATTAATATAAGGAACATACATGCACGGGTATTTAAGTATGGAAATAGATATTACCAAGACATTCACTTGAAAGTGGAAAAGTTGTTTGCTTTGGTCAAATTATCAAAACAAGTTAATAAGAAAACAAAATCATACCAATGATATGTAACATTAAATTACAAAGTGTTATTTAAATTAAAATTTAAGAGGCAATATTGGTTCCAAAACAATAATGGAGCAGTTTTGGGTTAGAGCGAAAAAGATATACCGATGACCATAATGTTGCTTTATTATTTTAAAAAGCTGAAATGAACATAAGACAATTGCATATGAGCCTAAGCCCTGTTGTGGCTAGAGAATAGAAATTACAAGATTTCGTATGTTCCATACCCTGTATAAGGTAAGAGCATAGCACTATTAACTGAATAAATGGCACACACCGGTGTTTCACAGATAGATACGTATCCACATTTCTGTATATAAAATGAGGAAAACTGATTAACTAGAAATAGCTCATACTTATTAAGATAAATAATATATTACAAATAATAGCATGCATAATTTACATTAACCGACCATCTGAAAAAATTTCAACAATATCCATGAACAAAATGACTAGTAAAGACATATTAGGCTTGCGAGGCTTGTGAGGTTGGGCGCCCTTAAACCGGTTTAAACCCCCAGCGGCATGTTTGCCACTGACCGTTCCAAGGCGGTTCTCCTATCTTCACCCTAGATTTATGTATGTTTTTGTCCATGTGTGTCTTCTTTATGTAGCGTGTGTTTGGACTCGTGTGTACGTGTGTGTGGATGTGTGTATGCGTGTGTGACTGTGCTGATTGGGTGGCTGTTGTGTGTTGTATGTGGTGTGTCCTGCAAGACCTTTCTATCTACTTTGCTTCTACTGATAAAATGTACTAGTAAAGAAGGTTGTACGAACAGTGAAAAGGACGAAGCTTAATCGTAAAAAGGAAAGTACACGATATACATGACCAGCATATGACTATTCGTCATACAGAAACGGTAACGTAGGACTTTTCATCAAGTGCACGCCATTGGTATCAAACTAGTCTATGGATATTAATTATTTTTACGAAGAAATCAACCAATTATGGGGGGTGGAAACAAATCGAAAAAAAATCGATTTGAACCGTGTCATATTAAATATGCAAATTACAGCTACTAAGCTAAACAACGACCAACCTTAACATTGTATGTGCCTTCGAATCACATCACCGATTACGAGAGATAATAGAATGGGGAATATGGTATAATAAATATATGAGTAGAGTTTGAAAGTGGATATTTTTTAATGCCAGATAAGTAATTTCCGACTGTTTAACAGTTAAACTAAAACTTAAAAAGTGAAAGAAATGACTCTTTTCTCATATCCGGACACAGACAAAATCACCACAAGTAAAGGTAAAACTAATTTAAACAAATCGTCTGCAGCTTTCCTCGTCAACTGTTTAAAACAGAATGGCGAGGGAGGCTGCTGGTTAGTTCTTGTTTCTGAAAGGATGAAGCTCCCTAGCTCCTCAATTGTGCTAAAAAAGGACTGGAATAGTGTCATATACCAATTACAGCTACTGAGCTAACAAAAGACGACGAACCTGTTTATTTGATGACAAATAGTTTTAGGTGCAAACAAATGCATTTAAAAAATCGCTTCCAGTACCAGGTGCCGGATCCCGTCATTTGATGATGAAGGGTTCTCATGAAATTCCTATCTATTTGTGTCGTGTTTATGCAAGTTCGTAACTCGGTTTAAATATGTCTGCCACCATGGCCTCATTCTGCTTATCTAAATTTACATCCCATAATCGATGACACCTCCTGGCGACGTCGAATGAGGTATATTTTAACACTTAGCCGGCTACAAAATATTTCGTCTGCTTAAAATATCGTCTGCTTCGTTTTTTACAGTTTGTCCAATTTTCTTCAAATTTGGTTAACCCATTGTCTGAGCGTCAAACAGCATGGGGCCAGATCAGACGCCGAGATTCTCGGCGTCTGCTCTGGATTCAAGCTGTTTGTATATTCACCATAGTCGTGAATCTCAGGCTAAGGGTAAAACCATTTTTAACGATGCATCGACATGTTCTTCCTCATTGAAATTTTGCCGTCATATCAGACAAAAATATTGCATAGATGAAATTTCAGCTAGAAACAAATGATAACTATTCGGTAGGAACATATCACTTGCTCCTGTATTTTGACCGTAATTATTGAGTTTTCAATCTTTTTGCGTCTTTTAACGGTCTGGTGTATCCAGGTCACTTTACAGAGGTGATGAATATAATTAAAAACTAGAAATGTGTCCATAGAACACAGATGCCCCCACTTCCACTTTGACAAAAATGACATATTTTCTCAAAATCAAGGCCCATAACTCCGTCAATATTAGTTGAGGCTTGATGTAAATATCTAAGTGCACAAGTTCACAAGTTCACACCCTGAATAATATATCCATGAAGTTTCAAGTTTGTAGTACCAAGGCTTTTAGAGTTATGCGCCAAACAAACGTTTCGGGACGGACGAATGTACGGACGTACGGACGTACGAAAGGACGGACGGACAGAGGGACCCATTTAGAATTAAATTACCCTAGGTTCGGGGAGGGGGCAATTTTTAATGGTAAAGAATCGTTACGAGAAAATATCTCATTTCTAAAATGTTTTGACAATCGTCCGTTACAGAGGCACTTTAATTTGCTTCTGTGGAGAAAAGGGTTAATTTTAACATATCGATCGGCTGTATAATATCGCTCCAACTGGTGAAAATCGACTCTAGAAGATGTGCATAAAGAACTGTACTTGACAACAAACGACATTACTACTCAGTAAACACTAATGATCAAAAAGCTTAGTCGATAGAACCCCTTCATTGTGCTTTATTCAACCCATTCACTGCTTATCTCCGAAACATAGCACCATATGCAAACAGCTCAGGTCGGATCAGACGCATGTTCTTTGTAGATCAGATTTCTAAAACAAAAACATAGAGTATAAACGTCATTGACAAAATGGCCGTAATGAGGTTTTTAACAAGCTTCGTCGAGTTTTACCATAATCAGGTAAGTATTATTGTGCCAAAACGGTAGATATGTAATTTTAAAAGAAATCGACGATATTTCTTTTTTCAACGATAATACTGCCACGGTTATCTCAACCGTTAAGCGTTTTAAACTTTTTGTTTGCTACACAATTGTCGTCCGACTCATTTTTGAAACTCGCTTGTGGTGAACCTGTTGTTAGGTTTTAAACAGCTTATACCTAATTAAACACCGAGCTACTAGGCGCCAACTCGAGAATTCAGATGTTTGTAGAATCCCAACTTTCGTGCATAGACAGCAAAGAATGAAACCCTATCCAATCGCTTAACTCTCGTGCTTGAGTTTTAAAACTTCTACCACCACATTTAAAATTATCGGTTGGGACTGGTTTTGGATCACCTATTTTAACGAAATAAATATATTAATTATTTAATAAACTTTGGATTTTTCGAAACCCTAGTATTCGGAATACATTTTACTGCAAAAACGTGAAGTCCCTGATTAGACTCCGCCTGCTTAGGCCGCTTCTGATCTGGTACTTCACTTTTTTGTGATGTCGATTTACGTTGCCTATGGCGGTGAAAGGGTTAATTTTGTCCGAATCGCTCTTGGAGTTTGGTGAAACCTTGGCTGAGTAACAAACAGCTTGGATCCAGATCAGATGAAATAAATGGGTGAGAAGCATAAACCATTAATCCGGATTAGACGCCGCGTTACTCGACGTCTGATCCGATGTCAATCTGGTTGACGATATAACTGTGGTCTCGATTAGCAGGATCCGAGTTAATAAAGCTGTTCCTTGTATATATTACAGTTTGCCTCGGTGTCTAACAGTTTGAATCCGTATCATATGCAAAGTTAGTCGGTGTCTGACTAAGTCTAAGTATATTGATATATCTCTATGATCACAATTTGCAGGATAAGGGATAATATTGATCATGAGGTATGCAATGTTTTAGATATTTACATACAGAAAGAAATCAAGTCTCATAGGAGCTATAACTCTTGACAGACAAACATCGGGACATTATCGGAGCAAACACAGTGCATGTTAAGCTGTAGACATAATAGACTGGCAGTGTGCCAAAGAACTACATAAACATATTGAGACGCACACCGGTTTAATGCAGCCAACCCTCTCTGGAACATTATCAAGCACCATAGCGGCTATTAATGACAGGTCGTCGCTTAATGCAAAACGTAAGTTATTCAGAATGCTCGTTCGAGGGCTTTCTAAATTACTTTCATTATGTATTAAAGACATATGCGGGGATAAGTTATAATGCGGAGATCTTTTCAAACGTTGTGCATGAATTTTACAAGAAAAATAAAACAATAAACTAGGTCACCATAGTCGTTTCTGATTTCTGACAAGTAAAGGATCAACACCGTTTAGCAATTTTTTAAAAATAAATAACGGGAATTTGTGTTTTATCTGTACTCATGCAAGGTAACATAAAAGCTAATACAAGTTTATTTAATATTGATTTTTATCATGTTTAATGCATCATTTTAGCCGAACAATGAAAACATTGACATTAAAATTAATTTCAATGTAAACTCATACAAAATAACTCAACGATGATCTATCCGTATCAGCATTCACTTCAGTCTCACATTCACAATCGGGGTCACTCTCGAGCAAACGCTTGAAACTTGATATTATCCAATATGTTGACCGTTTCTTTAAAATTAAAAAAAAAACTGGTGATACACTATCAAAGTTCATTGTCATGGTAAGATTAGAACGAAATAGGACTGCGGAGTAAGTTACACAGAAACCCATCCTGAACACGTCTTTAGGCGACAATCTGTTTTCAGTACAAACAATTCCTCTTGTTTCAGTGGGCGCTGAGTACAGGGGCGACTAAATTGCATTTGTGTTCCAAAGTTTGTTTTAGCCACACATGTTGAACATGAAGAACGTTTACTAATCATATGACTTGTGTCTGTATTATCTCCTTTGATGGCAGTGGTGTTTAGATATTCTTTCTAGGGTAATCATTTACGTAGTCCGTTCATATAAAACCAGTGTTGCTGTCGTTAATGTAATGTTATCAGTCGTTTTATTCTAGTGTAAAAAACCAGATAAATAAGTAGTATGGTTGGTGGTCATATACTGTCTATGGGCTCCCGACTTCCTTCTAATGTCGCTACAGACCGGTATGTCAACGATTATTTTAATAGAATTGACTGGCAGAATTCTACCTAACAAAGATGATTTAGAAATGGAGCTACAGCAATTCCCGCTATTGACATACGGTTTATTGTTAAAGTTGAACTGCTACCTCTCTTGTCTAGTAACATTATAAGGTTTATAGTTACAGTTTATTTGAAATTAAGTATATATAGGCCTCCGGCCCATTATCCAAACAAATAATCATACAAATAATATATGAGTGACTGACATATAGCATAAGACATATAATGCTCAAATATGTTATACAAGTTATCATTTGACTTTCATGTAAATTTCCTGAAACTAAAGAAAAACAGACAAACACCACACCAACCGTTATTATTCATGTAAAGTCCCTGCAAATGTATGCCTCAGTATTTATAAGCTTTTTTAAATATCAGAATGTAATAAAAATACAGTGAAATTGAAGGAATCGTAATGACAAATGTAAAAATGTATAAATGGACTGTAAAAACAGTAGAATCGATGTACGTTTTTCTCATTGCAAATGCTTGCGTAAGATATTTTGCAATTTTAAAAAAGATACTGATGTTTCATTATTAGCCAAAGTACTACAGAATACATGTTTACTCTCATGTAAAAAAAAATTATCACCAAATATCAATTTTCTGATATCTTCATACAAAGCACATTCTACGAAAGAGTGAATTTCTGATTCAATTACAAAAATATATTTTTTCAAACACACGGGACAATATCTAAGTTTTTGTTCTACACCCTCATGACGACCCTTCATTATCATAAGTACATGGGTTGATGAAGGAACTTTGCTAAGTTTTGCTTGAATTCATACGGTAAATGTATAAATAGATATCTTTCTGGTGTAAGTAGTGTTTTATACACCGATACGTATCGGCTTTGCTACAACTATTGAATGACTCTGTCCATTTCTGTTTATATATATCCTTTAATCTAAGTTGAAAATATTTCATAAAAAGTACAGAATTTCGAACATCCTGTGCTATCCAAACATATCCAAACCCTAGTGAGAATAACAATTATTTAATAGAGCTTGTCCAAGTTTTTCGACCCACATCATCCAACTGTTTTACCATTTTATAACATTGAAGTGGTATCTCTTATTATCTATCTGTAAAATTGTAATCCATTAGCGTACGCAAGAAGTCATATAAGTAGCACATAGTGGAAGACGGCCACATTTTCCATTTACGAACATATTAGCTG
>JAULCE010316618.1:0-17735 GCA_032359355.1 Macoma nasuta | reverse complement strand
AATCGGACGATATTTAGAAATGAAGCAGACGACATTTTCAGCAGACGACAATTTTCGCAGCAGGCGAAGGGTTAAAACCGTCGTCTGCGACAAGTTTCAGATAAATTATTTTACGAAAACAAAAACATATTTAGTAACATTGGAATAAACTTTCTGATACCTCTATATAATAAGCCTTATTTATATAGCAAAAAATGAAGTTCCTGATCAGACGCCGCCTTGGAAAGGCGGAGGTTGATCCGGGACTGCACTATTTGCGATGATGACACACTTGGAGACATTGGCAGCGAAAGGTTTACTAGACAGATGTTGTCATTTTTTCAAATGTACATTTCAAGCGTATGTGTGAGAGTGTATATTACAGATATGCAATTATGTTTAACATGAACAATTGTAAGTCTACAGTGGGGAGAACACTATTCTGTACCGAATTAAATAGGAGATGGATCAGACGCCGAGAAACTTAGCGTCTCATATGACTCCAAATTGTTAGTACAGGTAATCCACGAAAAGTGTCTAACGCGTTAGTTGTATTTGAGAAAGAATAGTGTTGCTCCCACGGTATAACTACAGTCACACCTCGATTATTCGAAGTTTTGGGGACTATTTTTAGAAGCCTGAATCACCCGAAGTGCGAATAAAATCCGCACTTCGGGTGATTCGGACTTGTTAAAATAGCCCCCGCAACCTTGATTTGAGCACAGAAAGCAATACAGACGTGATTTCGGTACAGCTTATTAATTCGACTTATCAGGAATTCGAGTTATCAGAGTTCGAATAATCGAGGTTCGACTGTGTGTGTTTTAGTGTTACAATAAGTTTACAGCGGTGCACTCTTATAGTGAACTCTGATATAACGAATGTTTGCTAAGTACAGAGGACAGTTGGTTCCCTACTTCTTCGTTCTTTATATAAATGTACAGTAAATCCCCTATAATGCAACCACTCAATGAAGAAGCATGGAGGTCCCTAAATACAGATGGTAGCTGAATGTATACCAAAAGTAATGCAGAAAGCTCCCATAGGAGCTTTCTGTATTACTTTCGACCTGCATTAAGCTACTATCTGTACCTAAAGCTGCCCATTTTGCAGGGTGACCATAACTGGACCATGAAAAATCCGGGGGTTTTGGCAGATATTCACCTTTAACAAACAGCTTGGGTCCCAATGATACACCGTGTGACACGGCGTCTCATTGTGATCCATGCTGCTTGACATTTAAGCACAGTGGTTACATAGAATACTTTTAAAACCCGGAAAAATCCGGAGATCTCCGGGAATATCCGGAGAAATGGTCGGACTGATATTGGCTATTTTAAGTGGTCACATAGGAGGGGTTTAACTGTGTATTTGAATATAGCAGCATTTGGATATAGCGGCGTAACTCTCAGAGTCACCAGATACTCGCTATATAATCATCGACCACTGTACTTTGAACCTTCTAGTGTCCGTGTAGTACTCAATGATGTTGATATGTTTTAAATATTCTCTATATATTCATAGTTGTACATTATCTCTTGAATAAAAATGTGTTACTCTTTCAAGCCGATTATGTTATCTATTAAACCATTGCATTCAAAATCATTCATTTATCACACATGTTTACATAGATCTGCACTCACTTAGATAAAAACATGGCACTGATCCTGATCCGTTAATAATTGGGCGAGTTTCTAAGCCCATTACATCATATGCATTTTTAGATGTTTCTACAAGGAAATTATCTGTTGAAAGGGACAGCTCGCAAGGCAAAAGGAAAATTTTGAATTGTTTTGAAAACATTGTGGCAAATGTAGCTTATACCATGCTCCCCTCGTATCAGCTATTGCCAGCGCAGTATTTGGCCTGTATAAATCTTATAGAATAGACGAGTATAGTTTATTTAATAAATAATAAATAATTTACCGGTGTTGATCGTCTGATAAATAATGGGTCGGACTTCAGCTGCCTAGAAATTAAATCACGAGGGCTTTAGCCTGAGTGGTTTTGATACACGCGTCAGAACGACAAACTATGATTTACCAGACGATCAACAACGGCAATACATTTATTATTTTGATTCTAACATGATAAAAGCAGTAGTTTTAGAGTGAAATGTTGCTAGATTAGTTTCTGTCGCGGAGTAAATGCTAACGTTACTGGGTCAAAATGACGTCATTTACGTGAACATGTGACTTTATTTGTCAAACCGTTGTTAATCGCACAATAAACAACGCTGAATTTGCTCTTTGTTTATAGTGACAAAGTCGCGTGTCATGTTAGAATATACCAAAATATACACTCGTGTCGCTTGGTACATAAGACGGATAGATCTCTCGTGCCACTGCATATTAGAAATAGGAGCTTTCTGCATAACTCTCCGCATGCATTAAGCAGCCACCTGTATTAAAATCACGTCCGTTTTTGTCAAATAGTGTCCGTTTTTTGAGATTTATTACTGTATTTATATTGAATTTTCAATCGTAGTGGCAACCAGTCTGGAGTAGGTTCAGATGTTTTCTTGTTCCCCAACATATGCTTACATGTGTTATATTGCTACAGTGAAACACTTTCGGTGCCAAATTTGAAAGTGTCGGTTGCATCTGGGTTAAGATGAGATATTTTAACGACATAAATTATATAAATATTGAAATAAAATATAGCTTTTTTCCAAAATCCTTATTCTCGGGGCTTAATTTTGTTGCAGAAAGTGAACTCCATGATTAGACGACACCTTGAAAGGCGGCGTTCGGCTCGGCTTTCACAAAGCGATTCGAGTCGAGATCGTGCTCAAACTCAAAATTTCAATCTCGGGTATTGTTACTATGGAATGTTTCACAGGCAGACAAAATTTTAGTGCAGTGGCAATAAAATTAAATGAGATATCCAATATTGAAATTTTGAGTTTGAGCAAGATCTCGACTCAAAACACTTTGTGAAAGCCGGGCCTGAATCTAAACATCGGCGGTTGTTGTGTTGGTACGTGGCGAAGTCTATGGACTATTTTGATCGTTTCTTATTACCCGATGGTCAAAGTTGGTGGGATTTGATTTTACTTTGAAAAAAAAGTTCGACTCGAGATAATGAGGTTGGAATGTATTCATGGGGTGGGTTATATTGCATAACTATGAGTGATTTTTTTATGTTTTGCAAATTCAAATAATCCTAGACGCTCACGAATAAGTCTAAGATGACTGAGCGGCATTTTACTTAATGCACATTGAGATTTACCGTCCCTTCCATAAACAGCTTTTTTGGCAATATATTCGCATTTTGACTATTAATTTACCGGATGTTTTACTCGATTTACGCGTTTAATAGTCAGAAAACGAAATCCGGCCTAAAACTGGGGATGCTACTTTTCCTGAAAGGGCTGTACTTAGTTGAAAATGGCACACTTTCAAATTATCTCCCTTTGCATTAAATAACGCTTAAAATTAAAACCTACTGCAATTCTTTCAATGGATGACGAACTGTGTTTTGACAGTAGTGATCGGTGAATGTCCACAGAATGATTAAAACTAATTAATTGACATCGGCCAACAATATAGTTGTAGATGAGTACAGTTCGCCTGTAGGGAATCCCATTATAAACGTGTTGCTAAACATTTTACCTTTAGTATATATTCTAAACCGCTCGTCTGGTACTGCCTATATTGTTAGTTGATGCAGCAAGGTCGGTATGTTTGAGAAATGCACGTGGATAATACTGACTTTGATAAGGTTAAATAGGTATCCACATACCATATTTGGAATCCCTACTTCTTCACGTATTCCTAGTGCGTAACTTTTCAAGACGATTCTAACGAGTGGTCACACCATAGGGTTTTGTGTACAGCTATTGAAATACTGTCAAGAATGTATACGCTACGCATATATAAGCATATTTTATTCATTTTTCGTAAAATGCTTTGTGCATATTTTCCCACGTGTGCATTCACATATTGGTATTTTGATCAATCCATCATTTAGAACTATAGCTCATTCGTATTCGAGCAAATGTGAATACAAAACTGATTATTCTGCTATGTTAAACCATTTACTCCACAAGGGGTTTTAGAATTATCCGGGCGGATATAATTGAACAGAAAATCCGGGCGGAAATAATTGAGCAGAAAGAAAGGGAAATAAGGCAAAAACTGCTTTTTCGAATTGTATTAACACTATTGCAGGAAATTAAGGATTTGTTCGTTACGAGCAAATGCTTTATTTCTTACAATGTTTTAAATAAACATCAGTTACAGAGGCTCTAAAGGGTGGAGGAAAGGGTTAAGGAAAACCGAATAGGACTAGTATTATTTTACACTGTCTCGTACTCTCCAGAGTCGCTGCAATAATTGTCGAGTATATGTGTAAGACTCAGATCGAGGGTCGGTCCCAGATCGGGAGCCGATTCCCAGATCGAGGGCTGATTCCCTGATCGAGGGCCGATTATCACGTCCCCGAATCGGGGGCTGATCGAGTGCTGATTTTCGTGACAGTCAGAATACGTCGTCAATCAATACTCGAGATTGATCTTTGGAGATTAACACAATAATTTACTTTGGGATTAGATATGTATTAGAAAAATGTACTACGTTTCTTGGATTTTGACGTGTAGGTTTATATTTCCCCTTTCAAATATTTGCGCCAAAGAGATTGGCACCAAGTAATACATGACGTGACGTCATTATACCTTTAAACGTCAAAAACAAAATGGATTCAGGTTTCGGTGACTAACGCGTACGTTTGGAATAAAACGCGTTACCACCACTATACATGTTCTATGTCTGTGCCATTTCCGGGGTAAAAGGGAAACAGTATACACCCTAAGTAAACGCTGCCTGTCCATACAAGCAGCATTGTCACCGAAAAGTGAATCTGTTATGATTTAACGGTTACACTTAATGACGTCATGTCATCTATTACCTGGCGTCAAATACCCGATTAGACCCCGATCGGGGGGAAAGAATCGCTTAATCGGCCCTCGATCAGGGAATCGGCCCTCGATCTGGGACCGGCCCTCGATCTGAGTCTTACATGTGTAAAACGATTTCTAACACATTTTGATCACCATTATAATGGTTTATTCTATGGCAGCTAATATAAGCTTTAATTTTACTTCTTAGTTTTACCGACGATTTAACAACTCTTCTTCGCAAACTTTTAGCCAGTGGAATTTTGGTGTATTAATATTGCTTTGTTAATTAGTTCTTCAATATTTTTTTTTATATTCAGTCATAAACTTATTTTTTATCTTTAATTTTCCTTATTTCACCCACAGGTGCTCGACGTGTGCTATACACCACCCCCACCCCTATATCCCCTCTAAACCCCCTCAAGGTTCGAAATCTATTTTTTTCAACCTAAAACGGATATTATATCTTAAAAATGCATATCCAATACAAACTTGTTCATTTCTGACAAAAATCAATTTTACTATATGAGCGTTGCTGTGAGATTTCCAACCATAAGACAGTTTAAACAGTGTAGACGTATACCAATTGCCGTAATGATAAAAATGCATCTAACTACAGTGCAAACTAGTCCGAACGGTGTAGAACAAAAAGGTATTGATTCTGATTAGTTTCAAACAGTGTAGACCCAGATCAGATGCCACGTCAGAGCGTGGCGTCTGATCTTGGTATACACTGTTTGAACTGTCCTATGGTTGAAAATCGTACAGCGGCGCTCATATAATAACATATAAAAGGTACATTACTTCGAACGAAATCCATTTCGATTTTCGAGGGTGCGGTTACTTTCGGTTTCGTAGCACCAACATCTTACCACCGGTTTCCATAAACTATGTCTTATTCAACGCAGAACATATCACTCGTTGTGAATCGTAACGCTTTTTATGCCGTAACTTTCACGCAATTGGTCAATGGGTCTTCAAAGTGACCAAATCGATCTCTAGGACACGGGTTGACTCTGCAAAGCGCATTTAACAGTCACCTCAAGTGTCACGAAAATACCATAAAATGGTGGTTAACACGTCCAAAGTTCGGGTGGATGCTTAGATAGGGATGTGGTCGTACACTTACCACAACATGTACTGACCAGCCTGTTGATTCAGAGTTGAAATTCACTTCGCTTTCGGCCGAGTCAATTCCTTATCGTCAACGTCCGCCATTTGCCCAGCATATTCACCGAGGATGCCCGAATGAAACGCAGGGGACAGTTCCTTCTGTACGCCTCAGCGATTGGTCGAGAGCTTGATTTCGTCATATCTGGACCCCAGCATTGCATAATCCGAGAACCAATTTCGCGATCAATGTCAGCCAACATGGCTTTAAATGCCAATTAGAAAAATGCGCTTGAACTAGCATCCAAAGGGCATAATGTTGTTATCCTCGGCGCAGCAGGAACAGGAAATCTCACGTTGTGAAGTCAATTTTTCAGATGTTTAAATCTCAGGGTAAGAATGTATCTGTAACATGCACAACGTGGATAGCTTGCAATGTCTACCCAGCGCCATGGAAGCTAAGACAATTCACTGCTGGTCTGGGATTGGCGATAATCGTCTATGATCCACCTGAAGTATTAAAAGTCATCACTAGTAATGCCAGGTACAGCAATGTTGTACGCCGTGTAAAGGAAACCGACGTTCCAATCATCGATGAGTGTTAAATGCTTAGTAAAAAGACCTTGGAATCGTTGAATGAAGTGTGTTCTATTAAAAACCAGGACCTGTTGTTTGGTGGAATCCAAATTATTTTAGTCGGAGATTTCTACCGACTAACACCAGTACCTTGTGCTCGTTACAATGAAGACGGTTCATACTGCTTTGAAAGTGATTGTTTCAAATACCTCTTCCCTCATGTAATTTCTTTGACTCAAGTAATGAGACAGGAGGATATCAAATTCATAAGAGCCATAGAGGATATTTCACAAGGTATCTTTACACCCCAGACTTTGGATCTTATTCGGGCTTTTGAGAGACCTCTACCGGAGGGAGAAGACTGTGTGAATTTATTTTCCACCATTGAACTGGCCGATGATTTCAACCGAGATCAGATATTGGGTTACCCCGATTTCATTCATGAATTTAAATTTAAAGACAGTGTTGACCGAGCCTATTTGGCAGAAATCCATGCACTTAAAATGTTGTGGTTGAAGCATTTTATTCCAGTGATGTTACTCAAGAACCTATCTGACAAACTGGTAAATGGTCTTTTGGGTACAGTTGATGACATCCAGTGAGACACAGTTGTGGTCGAATTTCCTTCCATTAACCAAGTGGTACCCATTGAAAAGTTTACATTTGAAGGTAAATATATCTAATTAACTTCTGTCATTTCTTGAGAGAATTTGTTTTGTCACAGTAACACAGTTTTAGATAAATTCAGGGATAAAAAAACATTGTCATTATTCTTCAATATTTTGAAGTCTTCCACCAAACCCTATAATGGACTGTCATCATTGATAAGAATTGTCTCGGATGATACTTACAAATGGTTACAGCATAGGGTTTGGTAGAAAAATAAAGATTTTTTACTTGATATCATGCCTAACCTGGATCTCTTAATCATAGGGTATTATTTTAACACTTAGCCTGCTGCGAAAATTGCCGTCTGCTCAAAATGCCGTCTGCTTCATTTTTAGATAATATCGTTCGATTTTCTTAAATTTTGTGAATATATTGTCTGAAACTCAAACAGCTTGGATCCATATCAGATGCTGAGTTACTCGGCGTCTGATCTGGATCCAAGCTGTTTGAATAATCACCATTGTTGTGAATAGCAGGCTAAGGGTTAACTTGTCTGCTTTGTCAGATTTTCATATTTACATTCAAAGTAGTGTAAAACAAATACTAGGGACTTTGTTTGATATTTAACTTATGAACAGAATCACCTCTTTATACAGTGGTAAGGGATAAAACACTGTCAACTAATTACTAATTACAATGTGGATCCAGATTAGTAACTTTTGAGGAAGCAGCATATACTCTATTATTCTGACTGACTTGATCTTTGGGACATTTAAGGACATTCATGTTGAACATACAATGAAAACGGTCATGCTACTTACCGAAATCCACCTATATTACTGAAATATACCGAAACCAGGTATCAGTTACCGAAAGCGACTTCAAAACCACGATTCTTTACATAATATCAGCAAAATCTTTGTATTTTACAATAAAATGGTGTATTTAGAGTCTATATGAGAAAAATCTTTAAAAAATTCGGATCGGAAGGCTGTATATTGATGTCTAAAAAAAACACAGTTTTCTCGGCTCTATGCTCCTACAAGCTTGTGTGTGAATTGATTTTCCTCATATAAGCTCTAAATACCTCTCCGATTTTGGTAGATTTCGGTTATATAGGCGGATTTCGGTAAGTAGCATGACCCCACTGAAAAAAACAGCTATAGAGCTGCACACAGTATATACCAATATTAGCCTTGGAAATGGGGCATCTGATCAGAGTACAGTGGTTCCCAACAAAGTTATTCTTGATTCTGATCAGTGTCAAACAGTAAGACCATGATTAGAAACCAGATTTTAATTGTGAAGGCTGATCTAGGTTGAGTTTGTTTGCAGCTTCATAGTAAAGTCAGATTTCCCAGACAGAAACATATTTATTCTATTTTTACAGTGTTTGATCCAAGGAATAACACAGTGGTTGCCACAAGACAGCAGTTCCCACTTAAACCGGCATTTGGTATCACAATTCACAAGGCACAAGGGATGACTCTTGAAAGGTATACTAGCAGTACCAGTCCATACACTATCAGTACAACATTGTGGATAAAACTCTGAGATAAAAATGCAAGCTTAAGGTAGCTTGATGCCGAAAGTCGCTGGTACCAGTCCCTCCGAATTACATTGAGGCAAAACAAAGAGCACTGGGTATCAGCTGCTTGCGGCCTATATATACAGTAGAACCTCTCTAAAGCGACCATGAAAAAGATGGCTTGTTGGTGGTCTTTTGAACAAGTGGCTGCTAAATGCAGTATGAAAGAAATGCAGAAAGCTCACAGTGGAGCTTTCTGCATTACTTTTGTATTGCATTTAGCAGCTACCTGCCTATAACGATCAATGAACAGCTTATTTTAAAGGTCGTTATAGAGAGGTTCTATTGTACCTTCAATTCAACATCTATGGTTGAGAACTGAAAACCTACTTATATGCATCAAGACCTCCACACCAGACACTAGTAGTTATGTATGACGTTTGAAAACAGTGCAGGCGTAGATGAGAGAGCTTGTTCAGAATTCATGGTCTTCAAATTGTTAGATGTTGAGGGAAACAGTACAATTACTAAAAATTGAACTAAAATGTATACATGAAACAATTTTTCCAAGGTATTGGTCACTTTTAAAAATTGTGCATTCAGTTTTAAAAAGAATTATACTCATATGCCACAGATTAATGTTATGAAATTCATTTTACTCCAGGTTAGTTTTAGACTAATCCACAAGTAAAATACTTGATGAAAAATATGACAAAGTGTAGAGAAATAATTGTAGGAAATGGAGCATTTGCTCATTACCAGATATGTTGACTTTGAAAGAAGAGTAGAGATATATAGATTGGGGTGGTAAAAAACCCTGATCAGATGTCATGCATATTTCTTTATGATATAAACCATTTGAACTGTACAGGTAGTAGGTAGTTTTGTCACAGTATAGTGAACACGGTATCTACAGTAGATTGGTCACAGTAAAGTGAACACGGGTACCTTGTCAAGCAAGTCTTGGGTGTAGCTATTTGTATATATGTGTGTGGTCAGTGCATTCAATTGGCAGTTCATGATAAGTTAGCAGAGGACACGCATCAAATAACATACCTGTAGCTAGGTGTGGCACATGATGTAGTCCAAATTGGAAATGGACTTTGAGAGCCAATAGATGGCTTTTTGTATGGGCGAGGTCAGCCATGAGGCCCCTTCTTTACTGCTCGAGTTTCGAGTCCCATGTATGCTGTCTGCTCAATACGTTGTATGCCTCTGGTAGCGTAGGGGGTTGGCCTGTGTCATAGACGTAGGCGTAGAAGAGTTTGGAGATGGCGTAAACTATTCAGCTGAGTGCTAACTAGTTCACACTAAAATTATGGTAGAGGTACCTAGCTGTGTGCTTCACAAAAATAACTTTGTGCTTTAAAGCTTAGTGCTTTCTTAGTCTTAGTGACTGTGGGCTGAGTGCTATTTACTTTCTTAGTCGTAGTGACTGTTGGCTGAGTGCCATATACTTGCTTAGTCTTAGTGTATGTGGGCTGATTGCCATTTAGTTATTATAGCTGAGTGCTGGGAACTGTTATAGCTGAGTGCGTTAGTTAATTAATGACACTTAAAGTTTAGAGGTGTGAAGAACTATGAGTTAAGAGACTTAATTGATAAGTGCAGTGACTGTGTGGTGTAATTGACTTTACAGTGAAAACTGAGTGTTAAAATTGTAATTTAGTTCTAGGTTCATAGTTTACAGGGTTGGGTCAAGGTAGTCAGAGGCCTAAAATACTTTTGGATTCATTGCGTCTGGTCTGATACTATCATAGGTTATCTTGCAGATTGTTTATTTCATGATTGTACATTGTATTGGTTGAGTGTGAGTGTGAGTGAGTATTAGTACATGTCTCATATTAAGACTCTTAAAGTGTACGTCTTAATAAATATGGTAACGTGACCTGGCTATTCGTTAGATATTCTGACACACTCGTAAACATATTATCGTCGGATGTTCACCCGATGAAATAAATTTTGATCTTACACCGAAAATGACAAATATCCTCTATATCTCCGCTCGCTGTCTGTGACAAATTGACACAGGTCAGACGTACGTGTACACAAAAGAATTATTTGATCGTCCATTGTAAACGGCAGATGGGTGTGTTATTTTCATTATTCTTATCCCAGTATTGGCTCTTGGTAGAACGATAATTTTGTGTAGGTGAACCTGGCAGAAATGAGACAAAATGCTAGTTTAAATGTTTGTTCTGCAATTTAATGCAATTAACGGTCGGCTTTGATTTACAGATTGTTTTCCGTTTCGCAGTGTGAACAGCCAATCATTCATGTTTAGTATTTGACATTGTGAAGAATGGATTTGTAATTTATGTTATTGTGTTGATGTAAGTTGGGTAGGAAATTATCATTAAGTGTATTTCACATGTATTGCAATAGTTTTACTATGGCGTACCAGTAACGGTGTGCGTGTAATTTTACTGTGCATCATCACCCCCGTGTGCATAGTTAATGTGCGCGGCAGTTATTAATATGGCATGCTGTTTACCCAGTTTAGTTAGGACATGGAGCTGGATAACAAATGTATTTATGTAGCAAGTGACTGGTATAATTATAGTGTATTTTAACGAAGTTTGGTTGTGCTAAGCACTTGGTTGACAGGGTTTAATATAGACAAGTGTTCTTACGACAAAATACTTATGCTGGTTATATTGTTGTAGCGAGATCCAGAGGCAGGCATGCAGAAGTCGCTACATGGGTTGTACAAATCTGCAGGGGTCATATACGTTGGTAGCGCCTACTCGGCGAGGGTGCTGAGCCATATATGTTGGCAGCTGTCCCATGATCCGTGAACGTCTGTGACTTACTAGACAATTCAAACGGCAATAGACGTTGACGATTCTCCAGTGATATCGCAGTCGTCACAGTATAGTGATAGTCATTAGTTGATTCGCCTTAGTATTGACTATTAGTCGGCGGTAAAATAAATATGAGACCAATGGCGTGTCCAATAGTATATTATCAAGGGGGATGTCACTACAACCTCTATTGTTTAGAACACCCATATAGCCATTAATAAACATATGAAACGATTAATTACTGCGGAAGATTACAAATTACCACAGCTTGACAGGTTCTTATCGACCTGGCATTCATTTTTGTAATTTTGCTGTTCCATTTTTAGACATATTTATCACGGACATTGTCTCTAAAGCTTATATAAATATGTCCCATTGTCTATATAGATATATTATTTGTCTTCAAGATAATTAATAGCTTCGCCTTCTTTTCTCAATGCCAATTAATTGACTTTTACCGTAAATTATATCATTTCTCCGTTACAAGTGCATGCACTCTCCACCAAAACTTCGAAACATATTTTCAGATACCTGTACATCCCCTTTTGTTACTGTTTCAGTTGTATTCCCTATATGTTTTGTATAGAGAAATGTTAAGACCAGTTACAAGTGCTACAAGTGAAACAGCATAGAAACAGAGACACTAGACAATGGCTTTACATAATCACGTTGATTTTATTTCTTTTCTTTAATATATGTAATTATGTCATTCAGTTCATGTGTATTATCGGTTGTTGGCCCAGGACATCACCCTCGGTAGCTTGTCGTTACACCCTGCACATGTTTCTTAAATTATGATAAAGGGATGTGCAGCTGATATGCTGATATTGCAATACAAACATGCCTTCGTCTCTGTTTAATTGAAATACGTTATGTGTTTATATATTCAGCGTAAGGGTGAAATCAAGAACGCCTTTTGATTCGTTTAAAATAGTTATAGTGTTTAGAATTGCTATGCAATATGAAATTACAATTCGACTTGCAAATTTTAAACGTATATTACACACTGGCAAGAAAGACGGTAGAGTCTTTAATAGATGTTCAAGAAAGGAAAACATGTTCTGACATTAACCGTGTTGTTATTGTCCCGATGATTAAATGGTCTACATAAAAGCAGTCACATTCGTTTATTTTTTGTTTACCACTGCTCAATTTTCCAAATCAACAGTTATTGATTTAATGACGATTTTCTGAAATTACTAAAACATTGGTCATTTTCCATGCATTACAATAACGTAGGATATGTGATTGTTTTTAAACTTTAAGTCCAGAAAAAGAAAACAAAGTTATTAATTTTCTTCTAGCAAGATATTGATTTTGTTGATCTGGTTAGGACTTTCCTTTAAAATATTTTAAATTAGGTTCACCAAGCATAACACTAGATGTTAGATCCGAACCTTTTGACTAACCGATTTTATTTTCTATCATGAAAATATTTTTAATGTTCAGTAAATAAAACCAAGAGGCACCATGATTGAAAATGTAGTTAGCATTGATAGATAATTTCCCTGAACAATTGTTGTTGCTATAAGGCAGTCAAACACATTCATCTTGTGAAAGTTAAGGATTGTATTATCTTCTCTTCAGGAACAAAATTGTCGAAAAAAATCTCATTTTTAAAAGTCCAGAAGGGGAACAATGCCAGGGAGGAGATTTCGATTCTTTACACAATTATTGTAACTTAAATATGAAGGAGTTCAAATAGTGTTGCACCTTTCCATCGATTTATCCTCAACTAATTTCCAAAAGGTTGACACTCACTCACCCCAGAAGACGTGTGTGCATTTTATCAAAACACCAAAGAAAACGCCAAGAAAAACTATAGTAAGGACTTTAATGTTGTGAAAAGAACCCTTCATACTTCAAAAAGGAAGTTTTACATGTCATGACATTGTTGACAGAAATCCAACCTGGCCCAAATATAGGTTATGGTTTACTGTTCATCCACGTGTCCTAAGCTATTCTGTAAAGATTCCATCTGTTTTGCTTACTTACTATTAGTATTGTTGTACTTAGTGTAAGCATACTATGTATGTTTAATGCAATAAACGATTGCATATGAATATGAACTGTGACTTCAGTTTTTAATACTTTTATGTCTCCATAGAAATGTTGAAATTATTTTTCAAAATCAGTGAAATCAATCAAGGTTGGTCCTTTTATTTTACATGGTAACCGTGGTCGAGGGTTATAGTATGTGGTTTCGATCCTCGCCAGGGTTGAAAACTGTTATGTGAGAAAGCATTCTGGCTTGCTTGTGGTAGGTCAGTGGCTCTACCCAGTTGTCCGTCTGTGCATCTTGGTTTCTTGGGTCTTCATCCACTAGTAATATTAGCCGGAAGTTGTTTAAGGTGGGTGTCGCTAACGAGTTTTGCAATAGATTTTCTTGTGTATTATTGTTGTCTCACCTGAGTATGTTCAGAAGAGGTATTGTGATCGGTCTTTTCTGGCGTCCGGCGTATGTCGTACGTCATTTGTTCACACTTTCTTTAAACAACATTCTCTTCTGAAACCACAAGATGGAATTTCACTAACCTTGGCTGGGTCCCCTTTGAAAGTTATTCAAAGAACTACATTTCATGAAGAAATTTGGTTGCCATGACAACGGAAGTAAAAAAATTTTAAGACCTTCTTAAAAACCATTTATCGAAATTAGATATGCGAAATGGTCCTTGGGTGGACCTGTACCAAAGCTGTTCAAAGAATTGTGATATGTCAAAAACATGTTCGCCAGGGGCCAGTTTCCCTTACATGGCTATAATGATAACTTTGAAAATCTTCTTCTCCAAAACTATTCGTCCGATTTCAAAATATTTGCACAGAATTGCTGCTTGGTCGGACATCTACCAAAGGTTTTCAAATTATCGTTATATTGTTCAAAGAATTATGATATGTCAAAAACATGGCCAGGGGCGGCGCCAGTTTTCCTTATATGACTATGTCGAAAACTTTGAAAACTTTCTCCAAAACAACTGGTCCTATTTCAAAATCATTTCACAGAAATGATCCTTAGGTAGACCTCTACCAAAGTTGTTCAAAGAATTGTGATATTTCAAACATAGCTGCCAGGGGTGGGGCCAGTTTTTTCTTAATGGCTATAAAGAATTTTTTTTAAAATCTTCTTTCCCAAAACTACTGGTCCAATTTCAAAATAATTTCACAAACATGACCCTTGGGTTGACCTTTACCAAAATTGTGCAAGAATTGTGATATGTCAAACAATGTTGCCAGGGGTGGGGCCAGTTTGTCCTTAAATGGCTAAAAAGAAATCTTTGAAACTTTTCTTTACCAAACCTGGTCTAATTTCAAAATAATTTCACAAACATGATCTGTCATGATGGTGGACCTCTACCAAAGATGTTCAATAAAATATGATATGTCAAAACACATGGCCGCCTGATCGCGGGCCATTTTTTCTTAAGGATCTTTACCAAAAAAAGTATTTGTGATAGTTTGTAACTGATTAATCACTTAGGCAATATAGGACCATCATGTTATTATATGTTTTCACAGGTTTTCACAAACTTATTACTTGACTTTTCCTGTTTCAATATAAGCCAAACGCTTAAAAGGGGAGTGTCCTTAAAGACATTCTGTAGGACCCATTCATGACCAACCCCCATTGTTCTCCTTAGGTGTGAATGTAGCGGTAAACGCATGAGGAACTCAAGATATTCAGCCAAGCGTTTCAAGAGAGGCCCTATCAATCGCTGGGTGCAGGTTTAATTCATTGACTGAACACAAAAAAAATAACGCTAAATCAGAACTTTTCTTACCCATCGTAAACCATTGATCTGGGTAACCGATGTTTTCAAATGTCTTTTTACTAGAAAAAGTGAAACAGACATCAACACACGAACAGACAAATACACATTGATGAAACTTTGTTCCCCAATTAAAATGCTACTCTCTGGAACGGGCCTATATTTAGCTTTTCGTAATAGTGGTAAAGTCACGTTTATCTTTTTCTTTAATTGGTGACGAGAGCAGCTTAGTCACGATTGGCTGCCACTGAATGTGTTTAAAACTTGATCCGTTTCTAGATTTAAGATAAAATGCATCAAATGTTTGATTTACACATACTTATTTTTGCCCCGTACTTCATTCTCAGTGTTGTAATACTTTCTGGTCCTTCGAGATCATGAATTTAAACACTGTTAGTGTGGAAAATTGAATACCGCTTAAGCCGGTGCTAGGGGGCGTGAGTAGTGTTGCATATTTAATTACTACTCATGACCAGACTCAATTAAACCGAGTCTGCACTTTCCTTTATATGAATTGGCTTTCTTGATTTTGAAGGATCTTCCTTTTACAGAATTTATAAAAACGGAGAAATATGATGATTTTGCGGTATAGATTAGTGTCAATTTATCAGCATTTGCCATCTATATCTACACAAGAAAAAACAAGTTTATTTAGAGGTAATGTCCGGGAAGAATATATAGAATCTCAAAATTACAAAAACGATCAATATATTTGCGTGTTAACAATTTAGTTTCAGCGATAGTAACTCACAGCTCATGGTTGTGGTTGGGATAATACCTTTTTGATGATTAGATCAACTATATTTTAGTAAGCATCGACCTGCTTTTCGGTCTGATGAAAAGTTCGTCTGCTTGATTTTTGAAACTTGTTTTATTTACTTCAACCTTAAGTCCGAGTGTCAAACGACATATATCAGTGTCAGACGCCGAGTTTCGCGACAAATAACTAAATACAAAATAAATAAAATATAAACTAACAGGAATGGGAACAATAATCGTAACATGATTTATATGATCAAGGTCTACAATGTTTTCCTGATGGTTATTTTGGGCCTGAGTGGTACATGTCTGCCATGTAATAACTGTCCTATCTACATGGCGATACAATCAACATATTCAGACACCTACATTAGCCATTTAGTGAACGGTTGCTTAAACTTCCAATAAATGTGACGCATTTCAAAATAAAGATATCGATAATTTGAGCAGGCGAAAAATATTGTAGTAGGAAAAGGACACTGTTGTTGATTCAAACTTGGCGGTATAGAAGTGAGGGACATTATCATGACAATTGCCAGCATATATTATACCACCTAGTTACCTCCCTTATCTCAATAATTTTTATCCGCTACTTTTTTCCTCTATAGTCTTAAGCAGTGTAAACCCAGATCAGATGAAGCAACATCTGTGGCGATTTGTCTGGGTGATCACTGATTGCAGACACAACAGCTCCCTCTCCTCACTGATATACATTTTGACAAAACACATATTTTCAGGCAAACAGGATAAACCCTGATCAAACACAATGACAGGACGGCTTTTCTTTCCCAGCGTGTCCCCCAACACTGATTACTTAACAAACAGCACGAGTATGACAATAATATTTTGAATTTGGACTATCAGTGAAAAAAGAATGTTTCTTGTTGAGTAGCAATAACATTAAATGAGAAATCCAGAACTTCGATTCTATTTAAGATCTCAGCTCGATAAGTTTAGTGAAAGTCATGCCAGATGCTAAATTACATGACATCTTATCTAGATTGATTCCACTCGTTCACTGAAATAAAGATTAATATAGCATCAATATTAAGACTCATTCACAATGAATGTATATGATGAACACTATTATATGAGAATACTGGAAAATGGAATTAACCTTTGAGTATTTGCAAATTTTGAGCATAATCTTCATTTCCCAAAATGGTTTCAAAGATGTTGGCTACAGAGGCGTAAAAAGCCCGTACATGGGAAAATGGTGTAAAATCACCCCAAAATACAACAGGATAAAAATAATCAACCAAATCCCCCCCCCATGTTTTTACTGTATTTATTAATATATTTATACATCATTCTATGATGACAAAACAGTACTAACTACAACATGCGAATTAAAGTACAACTTCTTTTCATTGACACATATTCTCTTGCTGTACAAGTTGTCTTTCCTAAAACCACCATTATAGGTACATAAACAGATTTGTAGTTTCTATAGTTATATTATTTATTTGACCCTTAGCATTATAGTTATGAATGTAGTGGTTAGCAGGTTGGACTGGAAATCCAGCGACCCGAGTTTGATCCCCGGCTGCGCCATACCGATTTGTCGTGCGACTTTTCAATATATATATATATATCTGTCTGCGTAGGTGTCTGTGTAGATCTTAGTGGTTAGTTCACTGATTCTCTCTCTCTCTCTCTCTCTCTCTCTCTCTCTCTCTCTCTCTCCTCTCTCTCTCTCTCTCTCTCTC
>JAULCE010316507.1:0-10543 GCA_032359355.1 Macoma nasuta | reverse complement strand
ATTTTTTGGTCAAAACTTGAAAACTGTCCAAGTTAGAAAGGGCCCCATATAATGCTATCAGATGGGGTGATGGGGCAGAGGGAATATTGCATTGACCATAATCCTACTTGACAGAGATAAACAAACAAAATCAGCAAGTTTTTTCAAATAACTGTTCAAATAAGCAGCTGAAAAAGCAAAAATGGCAATTTTTTACCTAATTCAAGAACAATAATCCTGAAGTGCCTCAAGGGATTTGGCTGGTTATTGAACTTGGCCAAATAAATTATACCAACAAACATTTTCAGCAAGTTTGGTGAACTTCTGATAAAAAACAATGCTCAAATTAGAGAGCGGACATTTAGCTAAAAAGGCCAATTTTAACTAATTCAAGGGCCATAATCTTGAAGAGCCTTTGGCGATTTCGCTGGTTACCAAACTTGATCGAGATTATATACAAATAAACATTTTCAGCAAGCTGGGTGAACTTCTGATAAAAACTGTTCAAATTAGAGAGCGGAAACGAAAAACAATGGCTAATTTTAACTAATTCAAGGGCCATAACTCCTAAGTGACTAGAGCGATTTTGTTGGTTATCAAATTTGACCTAGATTTTATACTGATAAACATTTTCAGCAAGTTTGGTGAACTTCTGATACAAACTGATCAAGTAAGAGAGCGGAAACGAAAACAATGGCTAATTTGAACTAATTCAAGGGCCATAACTCCTAAGTACCTGGAGCAATTTTGCTGGTTATCGAACTTGACCTACATTTTATACTAATAAACATTTTCAGCAATTTTGGTGAACTTCTGATAAAAATGTTCAAGTTTGTGACAGACAGACCGACTGAGAGACAGACGGACAGACGTACAGGGTGATTACTATAGGGCACCCACACCAAGGTGTGGGGCCCTAAATATATCATTTGTGCATGCTTTACTGGAGTCCTGACTTACGTAACTGGTCCATGAGCCCTCAGTTTCCTCTTCAGTTTCAGATCATTGGGCTCCTGCTCAGTGCACAGACTCAGGAAGTAGTCATGTATAAGACGGTAGTAGGTGTCAATGCATGTCAAACATGACACTGCTTCATTCCGGGTCTTGAAGTATAAAGCCTGAAAACACATGCAATACATGTGAGAACTACCAACGGTAGGGAAAATCTACCTTTTTGGGAATCATCTGCATAAAAAAAAAATTGTAAAAAGAATAAAAAAAAGTCTTTACAATTTATTCAAATTAATTGGTTAATAACAAAGGTTTAAGATAGTTCTAAGAAAATATTAGGTAATAGATTGAACTCGGCGACTGATCGAGCTCCAAGCTGTTTGCAAAGGTTACTACAATTATGTTTTATTATGTGACTGTCTTCCAAATGATATACACCTTTACGACTTTATATGTTTTTTTCCAAACAGCATAGACTTAGAGCACCTTTAAGGCGCTGTCTGATCAGAGTGTGCACCGTTTGCATTGCCTATGGGACTGTTAGACCAGGTAGGTAACATGTCTGCTAAGAAAAGGTGTGCTTTAAATAATGCAATATACGATTAATATGTAAAGGCGACAGAGTCTCAACATAAATATTCATGAAAATAAGGTTTAAAAATCTACAGTCAAACTTCGTTGGCTCGAGCTCATGGGGACTCTCGAAATTAGCTCGACTTAACCGAAGTTCGAGCAAACGATGTTTCACGACCTAGTGCATATTATACTATTTTGATGATAAAGCTATAAAATACCCTAAATCATGTGTTTAATTAAACACATAAGTCAACATAGCAAGCAGTATGGCTACAGATCAGACGCCGAGAAACTCGGCGTCTGATCTGGAGCCATACTACTTGTCATTTGGAACTCATTTCTGTCTCTCCGGGACTTTTGTACCAGCTCGAGCTAAACGGGGTTTCGAACCAACCGTGCTCGACCCATCGAAGTTCGACTGTATATACAAACCACATACCATGCATACTTATATAATGGCACTATTTGATTAATATTCAAAGGCGACAGAGTCTCAACATAAATATTCATGAAATAAAGGTTTAAAAATCTATAACCAACCACATACCATGCATACTTATATAATGCAATATTTGATTCATATTCAAAGGCGACAGAGTCTCAACATAAATATTCATGAAATAAAGGTTTAAAAATCCATATACAAACCAAATACCATGCATACTTATATGATGGCAATATTTGATTAATATTCAAAGGCGACAGAGTCTCAACATAAATATTCATTAAATAATGAAATGAGGGTTAAAAAATCTATATACAAACCACATACCATGCATACTTATATAATGGAAATATTTGATTAATATTCAAAGGCTACAGAGTCTCAACATAAATATTCATGAAATAAAGGTTTAAAAATCTACAGTCAAACCACTTATCCATATATCATTGTATACTTATATACTGCAATGTTTAATTAATATTCAAAGGGGGCAGTTTCTCAACATGAATATTCATGAAAACAAGGTTTATAAATCTATATACAAACCACATACCATTGTATACTTGGCATAATTACACTGAGAGAAACAGCACAAAAATATCTCAAAATGTTTCAACCTCTCATGTTCAAATGTTCAAATGCTCCATTTTACACACTGTTTTCAAAATCATTCAAACTTGGTGATTTCTACTTTTCCTATTCATGTACTTTCATTGTAGACACGTCTAAAATAACATATGGATTAAAGGTTTATTTACAACAAAATGTCAATCTTAATGTTAACAAATCAAAACAATCTAATCAAATCGAGCACATCTTCTACCAACACATGATATACACCAGTACAAACAAGTATTGAATAAAATGCAGCTATTTACAAATGTAGTTTAGATTAGCATAGAATAGTTGTGATGCACCAACTAATAGTGACATGTATTATAAATTGATTAAGACGACAATATTTGAAGATGAAAATCTTCTCCAGGCACGGCTTTCACTAAGCGATTCGAGTCGAGACCATCCTCAAACTCAAAATTTAAATCTCTGATACTGACCTCAATTTTATTGCTACTGCACTATAATTTGGCAGACAAAATATTAGTGCAGTGGCAATAAATTTGAATGAGATATCAAATGATACAAATTTTGAATTTAAGCATGATCGCGACTCGGGTCACTTAGTGGAAGCCGGGCCAGGTGCTAAAGACTAACCCTTTACTCCATAAATATGTCTTTTGACGCCTCTGAAGCATATGACAGTTGACTATTCAAAACATTGTAGTAAATTGAGCAATTGCTCAAAATGAGCAAATGCACCATTCTCAACAATGCTTTGAAAGATATTCAAGATTGGAACTTTTCTTCTCCTAGAAAAGTTCGAACTATATTCATCATATACTTTCATTGTAATTGAATCTCAAAATGGCATAATGGAGTAAAGGGTTAAAACAACAGAAATGTCAATATAAATGAATACGAATCGAAACAAATACAACACAAACATTATGCACACAAATTACTAAATGCAGTGCAAATATATCAGGTTGAAGTAAGCACATATAAGAAAAGATGAACCAATCAATAGTTATACATTTTTTCAAATTGATGCAAACGACATATTTGCTCAGCAAATGCTCCGTTTACCACAATATTTTCAAAGCCATTCAAATTGTAGATGTTTATTTCCATTAGATATTCCCTACTTTTCATCATATACTGTCACTGTGAATTAGTCTGAATATAGCACAAAGAGTGAAAGGTTGTACAATGTTTATCTTACTGCTATAACACAGCATAGTTTGTTTATTTACTGTGTTGGGTTTCAAATCTCTTTGACAGTATTTCAGTCATTTCGCGACGCCGGCTAATAACTAGTGGAGGAAGACTCCAGAAACCCATCTGAGTTGCACAGATAAACAACCGGGAAGAACCATTGACTTACCGCAATCCAGCCGGAAAGCTTTCTCACATAAAAATGTTCACCCCTTACGAGGATTAAACCCACAGTGGTGCGACGCTAAGGGATTGCAAGTCAGAGACTATAACTCCTGGGCCACGGACCCGCCAGTTAACTCTCTAAATGGTGCAGGCGAAATAGTTTAGTTTTGCACCAAGCCATTGAATGACTCTGCAAGCATTTGGGATTCAGACATGATGTCAAGTTACTCAGGGTCTCACGAGGACGCAAATGTTTTAACCCATCGATTACATTTTCAAAAGACATTGTAGAAAGTAGTAGAAAAGAATATACAGTTAAACCTGTATAAAGACACCATTAAAATGGCGATGAATTGGTGCTGTATCTTTGACAGACTGTCGCTTAATGCAGAACAAAATAAATGCAGAAAGCTCTTAAATCCTTTCTCCATAAGCTATTGTTAGACTCATTCACAATGTTAGTATATGGTGAATAGGAAGGTTGTTTGTGAGAGAAGAAAATATCAATTTTCAAAGGCTTTAAAATTATTGTGGAAAATGGAGCATATGCTCATAATGAGCAAATGCTCCATTTCCCACAATGTTTTCTATAGTCATCTGCTGCAGATGCTTCAACAAGGCGTATCTGTAGAGTAAAGGCTTAAGAGAATGTCAACTCTTCTTATTTTGCATTTTCTGATATTTCTTTTTTTCTAACACAACTGAAAAGCCAGAAGGTTGTCACTGCGTTGCCCAACATACAGACGATCCATCCCTGTACTGTAACACAGTGAGCGAAGGTCATCAATGCCATCCTTCTGTGACAGCAGAATGTTGACTTTCTTGCAATCTGGGGTTATCTGGTGAACATTCTTGGAATATTCACCACCCACATAAACATTCCCTCTTCCATCAACAGCTACACATACTGCTCCTCGCAATTCACTGTCCTTGTAAACAGCTTTCACATTGCCAGACAGTGAAAGGCAGGTTACTGTGTGCTCTCTACAGTCTGGGACATAGAAAGTACCCCTGTCCTTATTGACAGTTACACTGTAAACATCACTAAATAGCTGTTTTCCATTCGGGTCATGCAGAGTTTTATGTAACACATTGCCATGCTTATCTATGATCTCCAGTCTCTCAGGTGTAGTAAGACTTATAACAAGGTTGTCCATGACAGAAGCTACACCATAACACCAACCAGATGTCTTTATTTCCCTTTGCTTCATCAGAATGTCACCACTTATCTTGACTAGCAGAACTTTATGCTGTAATGCAAGTGCGACGGCGATCACATCTGTCTCATCTGTTACTGTTATATCCAGGGGTTTTCCTGGGAGTTTTATGTCAGAAATAACTTTGGCTTGTTTTATATCTACCAACTTTACCTTCTCGTTGTTATGATCAGCTGCCACCAACCGGCCACGGGGTAAACTTGCTAATCCCCATATAAAGCATGCTCCAGTATCACTGTCAGTTCTCAATCTTATCTCACCCTCCTTTGTAGCCTTGCTCTTTACATCAGCCTGCTGACTCAGTTTTCCAAGACTGTCTTTCTGCTTCATTAACTCTTCTAGTTCTGTACAGGGCTGGAAAAATTGCTCATCAACATTGTTTTCATTTGCGGCTTTGTCAAGTTTATCATCCAGTGACGTGATGTCACACTTTTCCTTCTTCAATGCAGCAAACAGTTGGCAATACTGCCCATTATCTTTCATGCTTCTCAGCTTTAGAGCTAGTGTGTCGGCTTTGTGCTCAATGCTATCAAATATCGCTATATTTGCATCCATTTTCTGTGTATTTTTCAATTTCATCTTCTCAGCCTCAGCTTGCATTTCCTTCTCTAGTTTCTCTAAAGCTTCCATTACATCTTTCTTAATTTGATCCATGTCTGTTAGTTTCTTGTCACAGTGAGATTGGGATTTAGCCTTATTTTCGGTAGCATTGTTGGTCAACCACTTGCTTCTCAATAAAACAGTGTCAAGTTCTCCTATCAGTCCTGAATATTCGTCACCATTTGCTATGTCTTCAGCTATGTCTGGAATATACTTGACTCCTGGGCAGTTCCTGTGTCCTAGAGTCATACAAGCTACACAGGCGAGGAAATCATGATCGGAACAGAAGAACTCGACAACTTCTTTGGGATGCTGTGAACATTTCTCGGTACAAACATCCTGATATCTTGCTATGTCTTTATTTTTCTTTGCTTCCTCTATGTCCAGAAGTTTATGATTTCTCGTCAAAGGAGGCCTTAGATGGTACTTGAAGCACTTATGACAAAGGAACTCTGAACAGTCAACACAAAACCCAACAGCTTCAAGTGTTTTGTTGTCCCCACTGCATGGCTGGCAAGTAAAGTCAAACACAACGTCAGATCCTCCTGCCAGAGTTCTGCTGAGTGGTTCCCGTTGCTCATTTGAGTCGGCCATGTTAGTTAACATTCAAACCTGTTTCATATTGGTATTATCTTTCGCCAGTTACTTCCCAAACAAGAACCCGGCTTATGAAGTACAGTTTTATATTACGCGTTACATATAGCTCAATCCCTCAATACTAAAGCTGTTATCTTTACACACATTGTACATGTATACAGTATTTCCTGTGATAAGATTGCTTCATCATGTATACCTGACATTTTGGGGTTTAAAGTATCACAATAGATAACCTTATAACTCGCTACAAAGTCCTATATTTCAAATACACTTCTCTCATCAATACCAGATATGACAATTACAAAGTACAGACACTATCACATATCCTGGTTCGGATACAGAAGTATATCATATTCAGATATGAAAGAGCGTGTTTAAATATTCATAAATCAGAAACGGCCATGGCTACCTACCCGTACTGTTTAATCCTGTTTATTGGTTCATATATCTTGTAGAATGCATACACAGGGTATGGAAGTATTATCTGCCTTACAACTAATCGTGTTGACTTAAATATATACTTTAACAGACAGTAAATACAGTAAAGACCCAGACCAGAGGACTCCTGCAGGAGCACTCTGATCAGTGTCTGCACTGTTTGTTATTTTTATAATACTATTTGTAAGATTATCCAAAATATGGTAATAGACAGGACCAAACATCAGTTGTGAAAGATACCATGAAGGTTGCTTAGATTAACCCTTTTAATGATGAATCCTCAAATGGACTGATCCAATGTTGCAATATGACCAGTTTATATGAAAAATTGGGGTGAATTCCCTTTAATATTCATATATGACAAACTGAGAAGACCTCTGATCTGGGGCTACACTGTTTGCAAAGGCATATAAACTCATTTTCGGCAGTAAAAGGGTTACAAGGGTTAAGATCAGTTTTATATATTTGGAGAAACTGTTGTTGGAGTCCAATATCTTTGAAATGGCTCTGGTGACAAGAAACTGTCTGACATGGATCAAAACTGTAGTTGCCAACCCTTATCCTTCATATGCTATTTTTAGACTTATATACAAGGAAATAATCTGAAGAAAACTACGAAAATCTAGATAGAAGAAGAGTTCCATTTTTGAATAGTATTTTTTAAATCATTAAAGGAAATGGAGCATTAATTTGCTCATTATGAGCAAGTGCTTCATTTCCTACAATGTTACTACGTAAAGAGGCCCTTCTGTGGAGATAGGGGTTAAAAGTAACCCAATGCCTGATTCAGACCCAAGCTGTTAAAACAATGGTAAAAACAGTCCTTCAAAGAACCTGATTTTGCCATACACTTTAGTACTCCAAATGACTTGAGTTAGAAGGGCAAACAATATAGACCATATTAGGTGCAGTCTGATGAGGGTCTACACTAGATGTCCATGCACTGCTTGCTGAAGACTTAGGGAGATAAGGGTACTTATTAGGATAACTATATATGAGCAATGCTGTATTAACGCTTTACTTCATTATGCTTTTATTAGACTCATTCACAATGAAAGTATAGAATTGTCTAGGAGACTGGAAAACACCAATTTAAAAAAGCTTTGAAAACATTGTGGACAATTGAGCAAGGCGTTTGCGGCAGTTAGGTTGATTTTTTAGCTAAATAAAATATTTTGTTGAAACTTTGTAGTTTGAAAGATACGGGTCCCCGATATTTTTAAGATTTTATATGGCTCTCTTCTATGTGACCAAACTTCTAGGACCATTTACCATTACCCTCATAAAGTTGATTTCTTTACATGGAAATATGCGTTTTTCTAAACTGCACTGAATTTTTCATGTAACAAGACACACATATTTATACAAAATATTTAAACAATGTTAACATGTGTGAATTGCTGGTACATCGGAGAAACGTGACTCTCGCAAGAGCCGAGATTTCAAACTGCCCTGCAAATGCCTTTAAAGATGTATTTCTGAGCAACTTAGTGCACAGGTATATTCAGTTCTAATTTTACCACAACAACACGTTATTTGATAGTTTATCACCACTTCCACCATGTCAGTATGTAAAATGACATAAATATTTCATTTTACATAAATGTTAGACAACATCAAATTTTCAAGCGTTTGCACGAGAATAACCTGGATCGTGAATGTGAAACCGAAGTGCATTCTGATTCGGATAAACATGTGTATCATTTTCAGATGCGTATGAGTGGTCTTATTATAGTCATAAATCAGAAACGGCCATGGCTAGTTGGCTACCCATACTTTTCAACCCGGTGTATTGCTTTATATATTTTGTAAAATGCATACCAAGTTTTGACAAATTCACTGCAACTAATAGAGGATATTACATGAGTGGTCATTTAATATGGAATTTATTAAACAAGACTTCTAAAATTGATAAAAACAAGCATTGGCAAGTTTTTATCAATGTTATTTAACGAGTTAAATAAATTCCACAAATAACCACAAATGTTATATTCTATTTATATTATAAATTTGAAAGCAAAGATTATAAGCACTTAATACATATAACGTCGCTATAAAGTGCGATCATTTTAACGCTATTCATAATAACGTTATGCACATGTTATTTCACTAGTTATATACCGAAAATTATATCACTCTGTTATATCATGCTGGCGACGTTATTTATCATATAAAACTTATTATAGGATACACCTTTAAGTGGTGCCTGCTGGCAGGATTTTTAAACTTCTCAAACTGAGAGTCCGGCTGACTTGCGATAGGTCAGTGGTTTTACCCAGCTGTCCGTCTGTGTAACTCAGACAGGTTTCGGGGGTCTTCCTCCACTTGTAATTAGCCGGGCGTCGCGCAATGACTGAATACTGTCGTAAGTAAGTGACGTAAAACCCTACAAAACTGAGAGTTTGCTCTAGCTCACTTTTGAGCTAGAAACATTTTGCCCTTGATGGTATTGCAAATGTTCTTAAAATTTGACTGTTGGTTAACAATGACTTTTTACCTCAACTCAATAGCTTTTTTAGACTTATTTGAAATGATAGTATCTGATGAAAAAAGGTGAATACCTAGGAATGAAGAAAGTGCCATTTTTTGAATTGTATCGAAAACATTGTAGAAAATGGAGCATTTGCTCATTATGAGCAAATGCTATATTTCCGATAATATTTCGACTGGTCATCTGCTACAGATTTGACAAAAGGCATATATATTTAGTGAGTAATGGGTTAGAATTTGGAACATTTGCAATAACTGGGAACCGTGTCTTATGTTGTGCCTATTTCGTCATCTAGGAAAAGTCTGCAGTATTCTAGTCAGTACTTTCACACTGATTCCTGCCTGGTGTCAATGGTGAGTAGAAAAAGCCCATAAAAGATGGAGAAGTTGAGGATATGGACATTGGATAAACAACTACTGAAGCAGAAACACCAGCTTCATCTGTCATTGGTAAAGCCTTTGAAATTATGTTAATGTTTTTTGTGGTATTTGTTTTAAAGGTACCCTCATGTTATATAGGGAATTGTGTGAAAGAAATGTCAACATAAGCCATGAAAAAAATATCAGGACCGAATTGTCGTTGTCTATGTATGGCTTTAAGGAAAATAAATCCTGCTGTACGTCCGTTGGGGTTCTATGTGGTATGATTTGTGTCAGGACATTCCTTATGTGGTACTTTGGCTTTAGGTGGTATATCATATAAGGAAAGTTCGTCGCACATATAAGGTGCTTTTATGTGAAAATAGTACCCCTTAAGAAAATAATCACATAGGCACAGGGAATTGTCCATTGGGGAACTGTCCTTGGGGCAGTTGTCCCGTGGGGGAAGTGTCCATACCTCGTGACAACTTTTGATTGGTGGCCCCTGGGGTCAAAAACACTGTTACTAAAGTTAAAATTAAAAACAGGTAATTTAATCTAAATCTTCAGTTATAGTTGACATAATGTAATTGTACAATGTTTTCGTCTTGTTATCTTCTCGCTTGAATACTCAAGCAGTCGGGCACCGCCAGGCGGTGCTCTTGTTAATACATCTTTCAAGGACAAGTTTATCAATACTTTTATAAGTCATGTGACGAAGCTTCTTTATATATATTTTAAGTTATCCTTTGAATTCATAAATGGGCATTTTTACACTTTTGGCAAACAGCATAGACCAATATATATCAGACAGCTCCTAAAGGATCATGGTCTACACTGTTTGCCTGTTGGTTCTGATAGACCCTGGTATCATCAATCTGCCACGCTGTATCTTATGCTTGATATATTGTAAGGTTTTAGTTAGGTTTTAACCCTTTTAGTGCGGAAAACG
>JAULCE010316396.1:0-10544 GCA_032359355.1 Macoma nasuta | reverse complement strand
CGAGTACCTCGGGGTCTGATCAAGCTCTAAGCTGATTGACAATCAGGTTGCATTTATTCTGCCAAAGAAAGTTAAATAAAAAAATATATAAAAACATGGGCAGACGATACAAAGTGGAGACGAAAAAATCACATACGACAATTGTCGATCTTTCAAAGGATATAGAAACGCTACTCTCAAGGAATTATCGTGCAATACAGTGAGCACTGAAATCTTGCATAACCGCCTTTAAGCCAGAAAAGACTTCGAGTGACTCGGTATCTGAATTGGCTCTAAACAGTTCGCCACCCATAGTAATAACGACCCTAAATATGACTAGATTTTTTCTCATATTTTATGCATTTGGTTTTCGTTACGTTAGCGTTTAAACAGTAAAGAATAACGTTCCTCCTGCAGTATACTTGACATCCAGCAAACTGTCTTCTTCTTCTTCTTCTTCGTGTTAATATGTAGGACCCACTCTCGGGACTGAATGTAGCTGTTTCTTGCAACAGTGTGCAAGTACTTTTTTCCGTCATAATATTTTCTTTAATATATTTAGTTTCAAAACAATTGGATCTTACAGGTAATCAAAATTAAGGTCGATATATGAAGTTGCAACTTTGAGATTGAGCAGGATTTCGGCTCAAGAAGTTAATAAGAGTTGGGCATGCTCAAAACTCGTAAAAACAAAATATGCAGTTACAATAAATATTCGGAATATATTGGGGAGTCTTTGATATTGTGAGGCGGTTCACGCATCACGTGGCTCTGTTAGGCTCTGTTAGGCTCAGAACTGCACGATTACCCTCTATAAACTCCGAAACTGACGGCAATAAACTCACATAAGGCTAGATAAACAGGCTAAATCGGGAAACAATACAAGAAACGAAATGATAAAGATGACAAACTGCAATACCTACCGGATAAAACGAAAACACTCCTAGCATTTGCAAAGAAAACTAATACATTCGCCTTCGTGTATTTTTGTTAAATGTTATTTATGACTCGGAAAATTGTTTGCTTTTCAAGAGCTTACGAATATGATATTACCCTGTAGTAAATGTATTGTGGTTGAATAGTGCGTTATATATCATTTTCATTAAATATCATAATACTGTCGCACCCCGTTACCTCGAAGTCGGAGGGCCTGTTTTTATAAGTACGAATTACCCGAACTTAATTTGACCTTCTACTAATTCAAACTTGTAAAAATCCCAAAGTGAGACACGCATCCACAAAGCAAAACCTATGTGTTTTGTTCAGTTTCTTTTTTCGCATTTCATTCATGATAGCACGAATTCGACTAAAACAAGGTTTGACATACTTGTTTTTATAATAGCCCAACCAATGATTCATTATGGTTGCAATAATTCAGTTTTTCAAACGATATATTTTTTGTGAAACATGTGTCCAGATAGGGTCATTTATTGTCGGTGCTTCATCATATACTTGAATTATATACAGTGCACATGCTATCAGCCAGACGACTATAAACGACTAAATTACCGTAGAAGCGACGTAAACACCAAACACAGAAGTCTATTCTATATGATTAATTTAAATAAAGACACTGCCAAAATGTGCTGTTATGTGATGACACCAATAGACTCTCTCCAATTACAATTATTTTTTTATCCCGAGTCTACGATTGTTAACTTGCTTCTTAAATAATAAGACGAATGGATTGAGACAAAACAAAAGCTTCGAAGTGCTGTGTATACTGGCCTGGTTTGGCTTGAATGAAACCACAGAGGCTTGGTCGAATTGACACTGATACTCAATTGTGTTTGTATAAGCGGCCGTGTTTTTGTCATAAAACTAAATCATTGCTATGGGTTTCATCAGATGATACTAAAAATAAACACAGCGATGGTAGTAAATAATTGTTTTTAAACTGGAGCTTTTAGTTGTCGTCTGCTCAAAGTATTGTCTGAGTAATTATTTTACTTCGTTCATTTCGATTTAACATTCGGCGAACATATTGATTCGGGCCGAGTGTCAATCAGCTGGGAACCAAGTCAGACGAATATGATAGCGTTGCACAAGGATGCAGATGACATTTTCAAGCAATATGATAGTTCATCTATATTGTCTATAATAAACTGCTATTGTCTTTTTATGCTGTACTTTCTCTGATTAAAACATTATATTACCGGTTATGAACATATGCACTGCTGTGTATCTTAATGAAGTTAATATTTATCCCGCTAAATATGTATTCAGTAAAACCCCTCTTATTCGAGCTCTTAAATTAGTCCATTTGGACACCCTTATAGACAAGTGGTAGCTTAATGCAGGTCGAAAGAAATGTATAAATATATGCTTTCTACAAATATGTTGATCCTTATTAAGCTACCACCTGTCATGAGGGACCTTTATAATTCATCATTGAGTGACCTTTAGATAGAGATGTTAATGTTTATATTTATTATTCTTCTCTCTTTACGAATATCAATTGGATGAATCACCACATAACAATAGGCTATGCAAAAGCGAATTTATCATGAAAAACAGTACAATACTTAGAGCAAATGCAACTGATATATAACAACAATGAGAGACATGATGTTACAGCGCTGTCACTCATCAAAGTTTACAGCATTAATTCATAGTTTCTCTCTCACAAATTATCCCTTTCCCAGTATTCAGGACAACCATTCTATGGTGTGCTATGCTATGCTATGCTGTAATATGTTATGTTATGATACGCTACAATATTCTATAATATGGCATACCACTGTGCTTTACTTTTGTTATTTGAATATGATATGTTTTGCTATGTGATGCTATTATATATTCGTTGCCAAGCCATACCATGCAATGCCATATTGTGCCTTGCTATACTATCATTATGAGTGTTATACTATACTCACTAGACTTCTTTAATATAGCTAGTCTGTATCACTAGTATACCGCATCGTACCATACAATACTATACCATATCATACCGTCGCGTACCTTACCTTTTCGTACCTTACCGTACTATATCACACCTTACCATTTCATACGATACCGTACCGTACCTAGCATACCATATCGTACCATGTCATGTCATACCGCACTGTACCGTATCATACCGTTCCGTGACGTGCCGTACCGTACCATACCATACCATACAATTCTATACCATACCATACCATACAATACAATACAATACGGCACTATAATGTACTAAAGTATAATATATATCTACATTATTAGACCATAAAGCTCCTATTATACTGAACATCTATTTAGTCGAGAAAAAAGTACATAAAAAAATCATGTTCTCCGGAGTAATATTAACGCGTTGGTTCCCAAGTTCAAGTCGGCACATTACCTTCAGAAAATGAGATAATAATACAAAGTGTTAAACGGATCAACTTTCTGATAAAATTTTGCAGATTTTCGTATGGTTCGATTTAAGTTTGCAAAATGCATTTCTATGTTTTATTTACTAGCTGACTTCTTACAGTGTCTATTATACAATCAGGAGTAATATTACGTGTAGTACTGAAATTATATAATATCGTATATACCATAAGGTCTCGGACAATGATACAAAGGCAACAAAGCAATCCCTGTCGATTCAAACAGCTTTTAAAAGTGGTCGCACCGACTTTGACATGAAGAGGTTTGCCTGTATTTGATTTATGGAAATTCAGTTAATTATGTTGACTGACATTGTGCATGATCCATTTTATACAAATTATTTGTTACGAAATATGTCATAAAAGACTTGGAATTTAATTTGAAAAGACAATAACCAGTCTACAACACGAAAATACCGACTCATAATTCCACCAAAATATAAAAGAAATAAAACTATACAAGCTAAATCGGCACACATCTTTATGCTTCTGAAATTTGATCGAATCATTTTTATTGAATTTGTTCAGTATTTTCATTGTACGCTCCTGCAATTGAACCATGATAGGAGCTCGTCTCTGATTTGGTTCTCCAGAGTTTTTTGGTCAGGCTTTATCTATAAAGTAGTGCATATCATTTGGAAGACTGTAATGTAAAACACGTGATTGTGGTAACCTTTGCAAACAACTTGGAGCTTGATCAGCCGCCGAATTACTCAGCGTCTGATCAAGCTTAAGCTGTTTGACAATCAGGTTGTACTTATTCTACCGCAGAAAGTTAAATAAGTATATATAAATATGAGCAGACGACAAAAAGTTTAGACGAAAATATCACAGAGGACAGTTGTCGGTCTTTCAAAGAATATAGAAACGCTACTCTCTCCGAACTATCGTGCAATACAATGAGCGCTGAAAACCTGTACAACATCCTTTAAGCCAGAATAGACTCCGAGTGACTCGGTATCTGAATTGGCTCTAAACTGTTCGCCACTCACAGTAATAAAGACCCAAACTTTGATCAGTTTTTCTCATATGTTATGCATTTTGATTTCGTTACGTGAGCGTTTAAAAGGTAAATAATAGCTTTTCTCTCGCTGCATACCCGACACCTAGCAAACTGTCGACTGAATATAATTGTTTCCTGCAACAGTGTGCAATACGTTTTTCTGTCATAATTTTGTATTTAATATATTGAGAGTTTCTAAACATTTGGATCTTGCCGACAGACAATATTGAATTGCAAAAATCTGAAGTTGCAAAGTTTAGATTGAGCAGGATCTCAGCTCAAGAAGTTGATAAAAGTTTTACGTGCTCCAAACTCGTAAAAACATAAAATGCAGTTATAATGAACATTCAGTATATATTGGGGAGTCTTTGATATTGTTATGCGGTTCTGAAATATGCCGCTCTCGCGTGATTACGCATCATGTGGCCCAGAACTGCACGATTACCCTCTATAAACTCCGAAAATGACGACAAGAAACGAAATGATAAACATGACAAACTGCAATACATATCGGATGAAACGAAACACTTCTAACGTTTACAAAGACAACGATACATACGCCTTCGTAGATTTGTGTAGTTTTGTTCAATGTCATTTATAAATCGGAAAATTGTTTGCTTTTCAAGAGCTTACGAATATGATATTACTCTTTAGTAAATTTATGGTGATGGTATAGTGCGTTATATATCATTATCATTGTACTCGGTTAGTGAAATATATTCGCACTTCGGATGATTCGGGCTTGTTAAAATAGTCCCCACAATTTCGAACTATCGAGACTCAACTGTATTAGCCTGACATTAAACGACTGAAATACTGTGGAAGCGACGTAAAACCCCAAAACAGAAGGCCTTCCAATATGATTAAAGACACTGCCTAAACGTGCTATTGTGATGATACCCATATTCTCCACTTACGTACATTTACTCTTTATCCCGATTCTACGATTGTTCACTGGATTCTTAAACACCAAGACGTCTAGTTTGAGACAAAACGAAAGCTTCGAAGTGTTGTGTATACTGGCCAAGGACTGGTTTGGTTTCAATCTTATTTATGAAACCACGGAGGCTTGGCCGCATTAACACTGATACTCAATTGTGATTGTATAAGCGGCCGCGTTTTTGACATAACACTAAATCATTTAAACTGGAGCAGTCTTAGTTGTTGTCTGCTCAAAGTATTGTCTGGGTAATTCTTTAACTTCGTTCATTTCGCTATAATATTCATTATGATAATAACTATGTATACAGTAAAAACCCTCGAATGCAACCACTTAAATTTGTCCATATGGGCAGCCGTATAGACAGGTGATGGCTTAATGTACATCAAAATAAATGCAGAAAGCTTTTTGCATTTCCTTTGATCTTCATTAATCTACCACCTGTCACGAGGGACCGTTTTGCTCCATCATTGAGTGGCCTTAATAGAGAGGTTTTACTGTATATATATATAAACTATTACCCCCTCGACGAATGTTATATTGATGGACCATCACATAACTAAACGCTATGCAAAAGTTATTTTTTTATGAAACTTATAGCAACAATTATAGCAGATGCAGTTGGTATATCCTTTGGAAGACTGTAACCGAGTATCTAGGCGTCTGATCATGCTCCAAGCTGCTTGACAATCAGATTGTACTTATTTTACCAAAGCAAGTTATCTATAAATACGAGCAGATGACAAAACAATGCAGACGTAAACATCGCAGACGACAATTGTCGGTCTTTCAGAGGATATAAAACCTATCAACGCATGATGCCACAGCGCTGTCTCTCACCAACGTTGACAGACTCGAGTATTTTTTCGGCATATTGTTTTCACAAACTAACCCTTGCCCTGTATTCACGATAATTATACTATGATGTGCTATATAATATGATATGTTATAAAACGATATGATATTATATGATATGTCATACCACCATAATTTATCTTTTTAATTTTAATATGGTATATTTTGCTATGTTATGCTATAATATGCGTTGCCATGCTATGCCATGCCATGCCATACCGTGCCTTGCTATATTATCCTTATGAGTTTTACACTATACTTACTAGACTATACTTTAATATAGCTAGCCTGTATCACTAGTATACCGCACCGTACCATACTATACTATACTATACCGTACCGTCGCGTACCTTACCTTTCCGTACCGTATCATATCATACCGTACCATTTCATACGATACCAAAAGTTCAAAGTTCAAAGTTGATTAGCCTATCAGCAAAAAATGTTTGTCTTTGGCCATTTACATTTTCAAAAGTGAATTATGGCAAAGACATTTTCCGTAAATATCTAACAACTTACATAACAATGCAAACTATGTCAACAGTCAAATTTCAAGAAACAGTTAATATTTCAAGGGTATCATTACGACATACACTGCTATGTAAACCTAAATAAAAACTTAGAGATGGTTAGGAAATTGTCCGTGTATCTATATTTCTCGAAAGACGTATTTTCAGGGTATCTTATAAGGATGATAATGTGGTTTAATCATTCGCGTACAGAATTGTATTTACAAGTTATTTTCGTGTAGCCTGTGTTCCAAGTAATGTTTCTACAGTATACGGTTCTTCAATATCAAATTATGATTTTAAATTAAATTAAAGCCTGGTTACTAACCTGACCAAACATTAAGCAACTTACTTCGTTCAATTCATTCCAAAATTTAGTCTGAAAAGCTAACTAGCACCGTTTTGGGGATTATGTCGTTTACTTTGATTTTTTCCATCATTGATGCCGTTATTCCCTAAGTCTGTACCTAAGTTTTGGACAGAATAAAAAGGGTCTCACCAAATATGTAACTATTTTCTAACGGAAAGCCTAATTAACCCTGTCAACGAACTTTTTCTATTAGTAGGGACAACACCCATTCACCATATTTGCTTGTTATATAACACTCTTATTGTTCTATCGATATTTTTTATCTTCATCTGTAGTAGAAACATCCAATTTAAAGCACAAAAGACCTTTCCAAATAAAGTACACGGTTATTGGGAAGCTTGGTCCGTTTTCAATAAAAGTAAAATGGTTTGTTTACATCGAGGGGGAGATTATATCGTCGCTGCACTAAATTTATTCACTATTCGCTTTCAATACCCGATCAATATTTCACACCTTTTGCACCAACAGGTACATACAGGTAGCACCATATTTACGTTTATAATACGTCTTATTTTTGTATGCACATATTGGTAATCTGTCGGGTGTTCTGAAGGTTGCCTATATAAAGTTAGTGCAAAATAATCCAGCAATGCTACTTGTCTGCTTTGTCAGGTGAGGTAGGTTTCGTTAAACTGTACTTAAGATTCTTTTTTTCCATCTAAAACAGCGTGTTTACCAACACTATGAGACTGAAGAGCTCGGCTTCAGACTCCTAATTTTTATGACTTTCCCTGCTATGGCTGGTGAGTCGGGAGATTTGGGATCCGATCCTTTCTACTCCTTTGCTCCAAAAGGGGCCAAAGGCCCCTTCTTTTTCCTCTCCCAAGGTGCCGCAGACCCACTTCCTACTCCTTCACTGCCCCAACCCCAACCCCAAGCTTCTACCCCTCTACTTATGGACCGAAGACCCTTGGTTATAGTCTAACAAACTGCACTGACCGACTGTCTTCGTCGCACTTCTTATCACCCAGAAATGCTCAGTTGCCACTCTAGAAATTTCTCAACCCGTTACCTTATGAATATCTATGTTGTGACTATTCTAACCTCTTGAAATATTACTTGATTATTTAATTATAACCCTTTCTTCCGCAGAAGTTTTTTTTATCGCCTTTGTAACTGAGTGCTATTGAAAACATTATACGAAATGAAGCATTTGCAAATGCTCCAATTCCTACCATGATTTCAATACAATTCAAAAACGACCTTTTTCCCCTAGATTTTCATCAGATTATTTCATTGTGGATTAGTATAAAAATACCTCGTGGCTGAGAAAAGGATAAGGCAGATGAGGCAATTCACCCGAACAATCCAATAACTAAACAGTTTAGACACTGATCAGATGGCCCCTGATCTTGGTCACACTGTTTGCAAAAACCGTTAAGTTTCGCCTCTTTAACTGATGGCCATTGAACACATTGTAGGAAATGAAGCAATCTAAACCGGATTTGCTTAGATTTTCATATTTTTCGTCAGATTCTTTTCTTGTGACTTAGTCTAAGAAAGCTTATGGAGGAAAGGGTTAACACTGATCGTGTTGGTCGTGTACACACTGTAAAGATCTTGGACCAAGATCAGATACCTAGTATCTCGGCATCAGATATGGACCCAGACGACAGTAATGTCATCATATATTTCGCAATTATAATAGAATTAACCCGTTCACTGCCCTATCCCGAGTACAGTTACACATGCAAACAGCTTGGATCCGAAAGAGACGCCGAGTAACTCGGCGTCTCATTCAGACACTCGACCAATGGTTTTACCAAAGGTCGAGGTCTAGAGCGGAAATAGAACAAATATTGCGCATGTGCACAACCTGCCTGGCAGTGAAGGGGTTAATAATACAATATTTGAGGGAAGGGGCATTTTGAGCAGTGGATAGACTGTGATAATTTTGCATCGCCACAGATAGGATAATAAGTTGTCATGGTAATCCTTGCATACGTTAAGGACCTAGCTCGACTTTCACTAAACAACTCGAGCTGAGATCTTGCTCAAGCTCAAATTTCCACTTTAGATATTGACATTTATTTCAATGCCACTACACGCTTCCTACACACAATTTTTGACGACATGTACTAGGGACAAAAGAAATGTTTCCCTTGTTTTCAAAAAATGTGTTCAGTGGCACTAAACTTAAAGGAGAAATCCACAGTTGATTATTTTGAGAATGAGCTTGTGATGTTTAGTGAAAGCCCGGCCCGGCTTTCACTAAACATCTCTAGCTGAGATCGTGCTCAAACTCAAAATTTCAACATTGGATATCTCCTTCAATTTTATTTTCCACTGCACTAATAATTGACTAAAATTGAGGTCAATATCTAAGATTGAAGTTTTGATTTTGAGTACGATCATGACTCGAGACGTTAAGTGAAAGCCAGGTCAGGTCTGGCTTTATGGGTAGTTATATTACACGGAAATCTTATGAAAACACTCTCGATTGAGACTAATCCGAGCCTTCTCTGTTCCTAAACCAGCCCTTTCTACGACTTTTGATATTCCATGTTGCTGGTTAACCAGCAACATGAAATATCAAAAATCGTAAAAAGGGCTGGTTTAGGGACAGAGACATTGTCGGATACCCACGTTTGAAGATTACGTTTCACTTCATATCATATATGACTGGTAATACATCGGACGTGGGTATTGGACGATTGGACAGAGAAGGCTCGGATTATAATAAGATAAATATGTAGTCCATTTAGTCTTTAGCTCTTGTTAGCCAAACATGTTGCAACTGTTCATCACCGATATGCCCGCGATATGCAGATGGTTAAGACGTTTTTGAGGGTGGGATCAAAACACAATTACATTTTTGAGCATTATTACATAGAATCGGTGTAGGAGTTTCAAAATATTCCCCGGATATAAACACTCTAGAGTGTTTTCAACCTAGGATATAAACACTCCCCTCTAGTTTCAAAACACTCACTTCGGTTATTATCAATTTTCATCGCAAAGAAATAGGATTTTTTGCAAAGACGTCAGTATGCAATACAAATAAAATGTGTTTTAATGATTATCATGGTAGAAAACCATATTTAATAATCAGGTTTAGGTAACTGGACAAATTGTCAATGTATGCATTATATACTGATTTTCTTAATAACCATACACTATTAACTGTTACAACAGCTACTATGTGCTACTGTTACTATTTCAACTGCTGCTACTAGCACCACGATTGCTGCCGCTGCCGCTGCCGATGACATGATGATGGTGATAATGATGATGATAAAATTGGCGCCTGCTTTCATTATTAAGGAAGATTGGTCCTTTGAAACTGAGGGGAGTGTTTTGAACCTAGGTTGAAAACATTCTAGATTCATATGAAAAGGGGAATCTTTTGAACGGACTACACCGGCAGCGAATTGTAAACCCGTAAATTTAACTCTTTCACCGCCGTAGTCGCCTAAATGCGCCGTTAAAAATAGTGCAGTCCCAGATCCGACGCCGCATTAAAAGGCGGCGTCGGATCCGGGACATCACTATTTTGCAACAAATTTTAGACCCGTGTCAACAGTTTCGGAATATA
>JAULCE010316174.1:0-10545 GCA_032359355.1 Macoma nasuta | reverse complement strand
TTAGCATAGTCTTGCACTCACCCATCGATTTGGTATTTTAATCAAAATCAATCCCATATTTTTTTTTTAATTTTATTACCTCCTCCTACCCTAGAAATTGCTGGAAAAAAAACTGAGAAACAAAAAGATAAAAAACACTGGCCTAAGAAAGTTGTGTGATCACAGGCACAAGGCATACCATATTCGCTTAATTATACTTTAGGGCCAAATGGTCGATGAACATTTTGTGGAACTGTTAGAAGAGATGGAAGGTCAAGGTCGGACACTAAAGGCTACATACGGGCGTCTGCGGGGAGCGGAAATGGAGCTTCATGATGAAAACGAGAAAGCGCTCCTTGAAGCAGATCCAGTCACGGTACTCGTGGAGTTTGGTCACGTGGTTGGCGTTAAGTTAATGGATTTGTTTCTGGGTATGTTATATAATACAGATTTTATTGATGAAGCAGGACACAATTTAACTAGCAGTCCTAATTTTCAAGTGATCAATATTTTGTTTAAGAATCAGTTAATTAGTTTGCAGCCTAATTAGGTCCCGTATTATACGCTGAAGCGTTCATCTGATTATTTGTCCACAAATATGCCAAAATACGGTAGAATGAAAGTCACTATTTCCCTTTAAAACACTAACGTATTATTCACAAATTGCAAGGGAAAGCCATGTAACTTTGACACAGATTTTCCCAGTGTCAAACAGTTTGGTGCCGAATCCAAACGACACATTACTCGTCAAAGTCAGAGTAGTGTTGCTTCCCCTACCCATCTTAAGCTTAGATATTGCTCAATATCAAATTTGGAGCTCCAGACAACGATGAAATTTTGACTTCGTTTTTCAATTGCAAACAAAATTGAAGGGCTATTGTAATAAAATAAAGGGTGAAATGCAAAGTTGAAATTTCGAGATAATGCAACAGATCAGCTTGAGAAGTTTAGTGAAATGTGACCAGATGCCGCATCAAAGACGTGTCAACCTTGATTGCATATAGACAGTTAAACCTGTCTACAGCGGCCATCATTAAGGTATCACGGTGAGTTTTATTGGCAGGTGGTCGCTTAAAGCAGAGCGAAAATAATGCAAAAATCTCTCAAAAGAACTTTCTGTATTACTTTTGTTTTGCAATTAGCGACCACCTGTCGTCGAGAACGGCAACACCTCATTTTGAGCGACCGCATGTTTGATTGTATTTTGTTTGCAGAGACAATAAAACTTGACATGGCTTTCAGAAAGCAACTCGAGTCGAGATCGTGCTCAAAGTCAAACTTTCAATCTCAGATATTGAACGTTATCTCATTGCCATTGCACTATAATTTTGTCTGCATGTTAAACATGAAATGTTTCATAGGCAGCCAATTTTTAGTGCAGTGGCAGTAAAATTAAATGAAATATCCAAATATGAAATTTTGAGTTTGAGCACGATCTGGACTCGAGTCGCTTTGTGAAAGCCGGGCTAGGTACTACAGTACGGGCACCAACTGATTTGAAACCGGAATCGGAAACGAAACGGTACAACCGTTACCGAAGCGACGTCATGGCCTACACATCGATTCAAACCTCTCAAAACCCGAAGCTTGCTTTTTATAAACCTATGGTGTGATTAAAATCGCAGTATGCGTTGAATAAATCGTATCATGTGGTTTACGAGAGTTTTGAACCGGTTAGTTGGTCACATTTAACCGCAGCCTAAACGACAGCGAATCTATACCGCCAGTTTAAACGTTAGATTTGTCAATGCAACAACACTGTTAGCAAAATACGAAGCAATTTCATTGAAACAATAGTTTAACGGCTTCAAATTTCGGCGACGTCAAAAAGGTGGTAAGTGCCATAATGGCCAAATGGCACTAACGCCTTTATAAATGACGGCCTTGTTGCTCTATTCACGATTCAAAACCATAACTAATTAGTCACTGATACGCCAGCGCATCGGAAACAAGCAAATTATTTGATTCACCGATGGAAAATTAACCCTTATCAAAGTTATCATATATACTAATAAAAACTACAGTAATATCATTTTAACAACTTGGACCCGTGTCAGACGCCGAGTGAGTAACTCGGCGAGTGGCTCGGATCCAGGTTGTTTGACACTCATTCAATAATCAAACAAACGGTAATACGGGAGTACCGACAATTTTGAAAATAGTTGCATCTATTTACGAGAAAATGGGCAGGATTTAAAGTGTGTCCGGAAACCGAAGATTTATGATATATTGATTTGCTTTGTTTTAGCCCCCTGATTGATACTTTATTTCCAGTCTGTGTTCTACTTGTTCGTTATGGTCAGAACGTGATATTGAGTGACTATCGACCGAGAATCAGGCGCTTTGTTTATGGATCAGACACCGAACATATTCGACGTTTTGGTCGGGATTTTTAATTTGTTTGTTTGATCTTGATACAATCAGTATGCTTGTGATCAAATAGTCAATCTGACGCAATCAATAGCATGTACTTCGTTCATTCTGCTACCGATGAATAGGTCAAGCCTTTGTAATATTTAACAATGCCGTATTGTCGGGGCAGATATTTAAGACAAGAGAGATAATAAATACACAATGTCTTATCTGTGTAAATCTCCTTCTATATATTCAATATAGGCAGTTTTATGCAGTCCAATTTGGTCATACGTTTCCATTTTCCTCTCTTCACTGTGTTCATACATGTCTGTCACGATGTTGACAATGTTATATTATTGACAATGTCATATTGTTCTCGCGGTTATTGTCCTTTGAGAAATACCACTTCGGCTGTATCGTTAACAATGGACGCAAGTGCTACTTGTCAAAGTGGCAAGTGTGCCCTTCAACCCGTTCACTGCCCTATCCCGAGTTTAGTAACATACGCAAACAGCTTTGATCCGAATGAGACGCCGGGAAACTCGGCGTCTCATTCGGATCCAAGCTGTTTGAAACTCGACAAACGGTTTTACCAAAAGTCGAGGGAATGAATGTGTTAAGTATAAACCGAAAGCAGAGCAAATATCGCGCATGTGCACAACATGCATGGCAGTGAAGGGGTTAACCTTTACCTCTACATAAACGTCATTTAGTGCCTTTGTAACTAATTACCATTGACAACATAGTGGGAAAAGAAGCACTTTCTCGTAAAAACGAGCAAATGCTCCATTTCCTAAATTGTTTCCAATACAATTTAAAGATGGCATTTTAACCTGTGCTTAAACTTTTGTATTTTCACCAGAATATTACCTTGCGTAAGTCTAAAATAGCTTGTGGTGAAAAAGGTTTAAACAGACCGGCGATCTAATGCATCTGTTCTTCAAAATGACCATCCCTTGCCCCCCTTTGTGCTGGGAGTCATGTCATTTGGAAACTGTGGTTGCAGTTTGACATGAATATGGTGAGATCTATCCACTGCCCCGTTCATCCATGGGTTGCCAAGTCCGAACCTTGGTCTTGATTTCCTTGGCCCTCCTCGCTCTAACTGTAACAGTCTTTCCTCCATACGATACAAAATTTGTTCGCTCATCTTCTGTTTTTCCTCCAGGAATTCTATTTGTTTCTTTTGTTCTTCTTTATCTGCTTGTAGCTCTTGGATCTGTAGCTGTTGATCTTCATATTCTCGAACACCTTCCTCGTGTAGCTGCTCCAGATTTGCAAGCTTAAGCTTTTGCTCTTCGTTGTCAGTAATTACGTTGGCAATTTTTTCCAGTTGAATGTCCAAGTCACGTTCCTTATTTTCAAGTGCTTTCTTCTGTTCCAATAATTTCTCTTTCAGCGATTCTAGTTCGTAAGATCTCTGATCAAGCTGGTTTACTTTTACCTTTTCATGTTCACTAATTTCTCGTAACTTTTTATTTTCAAGCTGAAGTTGAATGATTTTTTGCTGAAAACTATTCAGTTTCTCGACTAAAGAACGGTTCGTTTTGCGTAATCGATCGTTGTCATCCTTTATCTTTTGCAACTCAACTCCTGAACTCGCTACAACTACTGTTGTTTGCTGTTGTATTTTACTGAACAAATCTGCAATTGTTGGAGCAATTTTAACAAGTTCTTCTTCAAGTGCTTCCATGTCCAGTGTGCCACTTTTACTGTCACTGGCTTTCTGAACGGCCATGTGGACTGCGTCGGCTGGTGTAACAGGTCTAGCTTCGTCTGTTTGCATGTCAGCATTCGTGTCTTCGGCTGGATCTTCGTTTCGTGAAATGGTGGCCCTCCACGGAGCCCGGGCAGACACAAGTCTGTCGTTGTAACCATCAGCCCCATCTCCGAGGTTGATGGTTAGGGAACTGGTTGAACTCTGTAATTGAACATGAACCCTTTCCACCACATGCCAATTTAAAACAAAGTGATAAATATCTAGACAACGGGTTTTTAAAACAGTGCAGGATTTTTAGCGTTTCCTCTTAACGAGCAAATGCTTTAATATTTTCAGTAGTCATCTGCTTATGATGCGTCAAAAAGCGCATGTGATGAGTAAAGAGATCAATGGATACTATTACATTGTACAGCGCAAGTGTTTCCTTACAACCAAACCATACATATTACCAATAAAGAGAGAGATATATCAAATAGCAGCATCTAGTTTTTGACAACACGTGTGCACTCTTTCTCCTGGTAGTAGGAATTTGCTTTTGTTTGCGTGCAGTTAAATATTCTATTTAAATATGACAGCTAAAAGATTCAAATACGTTTAATCTTTATCAACTGTTCGCGTGAGTTATAAGTACGAATATTACATACCGTAACGGACATGTCGGATGTCTGTCTGGCATCTGCGTCTGGAAAAAGAAAGATAAGAAACTTTAATGATGAAATCTTGGCAAATGTTCTCAAGTATTTTATCTTGAAATCATTGAAAATTGTGAATTAGATGTAATTCAATCTCCATTGGAAACCTGCTCACGTGTCCATGTTTGTTCAGTTTTCGTATTCAAAACGAACAGTAACCCTTCCACTACTTACCCAGAACCATGGTGCCATATGAAAGCAGCTTAGATCCGGATGAGACGCCAAGTTATCCGGATACAAGCTGCCTGACACTCGGCCAATTTTATTTTTTTTTAAAAGTAAGATAATCTGCGAAGTTTGAAAGATTGAAAGAAAAACAAACGAAATATAACACATGTGTAGAACTGCTTCCGGCAATGAATGGGTTAATATATAAATTTAATGAAAGAAAGTTTACAGAAACAGAAGAACTTTCCTTCAGAACTTAAATACGCGTGTATTAAAAGACCATTTCAAATACACAAGACTAATGGTGTATATTGTTTAATAGCTTTCAATATTCTATGGTAAACAATTACAGCTAAAACATGAAACAAAAACAAAGAACCTTACCAGAACTGGATTCATGGACGACTTGTATTTCCAGCACTTTTATTATTGCCTGGTTTCTAGGCAGATTGCGGTTCTCCAGGAGGATATTGCACATGGTCTGGTATGCCTTATTACCGGCGTCCATCACAGCTTCCAGAAACATGTCGGCCTTCATATCGAGAGTGTTGGTGCCACAAATACGTTCCTTCTGCTGGGAGGTAAACTCTCCGAGCGACACCATTCTCCTCATCAAACATTCTACATCGATTTCATGCTTTATAAAGTCCCAGTTTTCACGCAACCTCTTCTCGTCCGTAGGGTTCATGATTACCTACAGTTATCTCAATTTTCTTGAACCATTGACTATCTAATTACAATGAAATAATTCCAATTTCACCATACCGATTTCACATTGCTAGAGTTTGTCGGCCATTTTTAATATCCGAAATTGGTTTAAAACACGCCTGTGGATCACACGGTCTACCGTTGCAACCTTTACCCACACTTGGTTTCGTGTTATAAGATTAACTATTATCTATCTGCCAAATAAAACAAAAGAGCATTCAAAGACTGGGGATAATATCTTGCTTGACTTGAAGTTGATGTGCTACCTACTGGGGTTTATGTTGGGGTTACCGCGGGGGTTCTTGTTTCGTGGTTAATTTAATGGTCACGTTCAAACATTTTACATACATGCTGTACAATATATAGTCCTCTTACCCCCTTTTATTTGAACATTAACCCTTTCGGCGCCAAAATTAAATCTGTCGTCTGCGACAAATTTCAGATCAAATAGTTTTACGAAAAGAAAAACATAAATATAGAAATAAATGACACTTTTCGATACCTCTATAAAATACTTATTTATGTGGCAAATAGTGAAGTCCCTGATCAGACCCCGCCATGGAAAGGCGGCGGCTGATCTAGGACTGCATATTTTGCAATGGCGCATTTAGGCGACTATGGCGGTGAACGGGTTAAACAGTTTAACTCAATGTGCTATTAAGACCCATTAGGAAGAATATCTAGGTGGTAGGGAAAATACCATTTTTTGAATGGATTTGAATAATTGTGGAAAATGGAGCATTAATTCATTGCTTCATTTTCCACATTGTTTTCAAAGGTCATCTTCTATAGAGGCGTCAAATGCGTATCTATGGAGTTACGAGTTAAATAACGCACATGTCTATGTTCACATATTTTGCTATAAATAAGTACTCTTCAGTGCTTCTGTATCAAACAAAACCTTAACCCTTAAACCGCCATAGGCGACTCTATTCGACATTGCAAAAATTTAAGTCCCAGATCAGAATGCGGCGTCTGATCAGGCACTTATTTTTCAGGCACTTATTCCGAATCATGATTAGGGTCTCGCAATAGCCAAAATTTATTGAATTATTTTCGTTAAGATATATGATCCAAAACCAGTTACAACCGACAGTTGCCAGGGGTAGTAAATGAGTAGCATCAATATAAATTATAGACATGTTCGTGGTCATTTATTAACCCTTTCGGTGCCAAATTTAAAAATGTCGTTTGCGACACGTTTCAGAACAACGTAATGCGTTGTGACAAAACGGACGTCTTGCCAAAAATCAGTGGATTTGTAAAAGTCGTGTTTCAAGTATTCAGCACAGGTCCCAATTTATCTTATCCAGTTTAACCTGGTATATTATTTGTCTGTACTGTCTAGTACGTGAAATTACGTCACTTCTGTAGTCCAACTATGTATTGCAGTTCATGTTCATTTGTTCTGCATGTAAGATACATATAAGCGCTGCTGTGGGATTTCCAACCATAAGACAGTTCAAACAATGTAGACCTATACCAGTTTCCATGTTGAAAATAACGCAACTAGCTACAGTGCAAACTAGTCCGAATGGTGTAGACAAAAATGTAATGATTTTGGCAAGTTTCAAACAGTGTAGACCCATATCAGATGCCACGTCAGAGACGTAGCGTCTGATCTGGGTCTAGACTATTTGAAATGTCTTATGGTTGAAAATCGTACAGCGGCGCTCAATTTACTAATGAGACCCATTTTCGCAAGCCTAGGCGTCATTATCTCGGCAAGCTCTGAAAACAATTTTCAAAATGTCAAAGTATTTAAATAAATTCAGTCGTATATCGGTTATACACAATATCGACCTTTTTTGCTAAACTATTTCCACCTATTCTAAATTAACGAAGTGAAGTTTGGGGATTTATTGAAGCAAAGAATGTTGAGAGTGTGGATATGCAGTTTTTTTAAACATATTCAAGTTGTAAAAAGGTCAATACAAAATAATTTTATTTACAGGGAAATGAGTAGAAGGTCATATAGGCCAACAAGATATTTTGATACTCTAAAGGTTTTGGTAAAACGGCTACAATCGGATAAATACATGTAAAAGGTTTATCAAATGTTGAAATACGGTGTTGAAAGGAGAAATAGTCTGACAAATTGATGTATATGTAAGGAATCCTTGTTATTTATGATGCGTGTTTTTTCCAAGGTGGGGGAGACATTAAACTATTTTGATACAAATAAACAACATATACGAGATCAAATATTCAAGGGTGACGTGGTAGATTACACAGCTCGAGTAAAGAAAAGTTTTGTATTCATGTCTTCGAACTTTAATTTCCAATCTCGAAACTTAAAATTAATGTGTTTTTGTTTTTTCTCTATACAAGAAGGGAATAAACAATAAATCAACCAACCATTTGAAAGTGTATTGGAAAGTAAACACGTGTAGTTATAGACTGCATAAATTGGTATAGGCTCCTACAACTCGACTAACTCAATATTAAAGGTGTATATCTAGTACACATTAAACTCTATGTGGTCAATAATGACACCAGTGTATGTGTCGCCATGCATAGATCGGGCAGCTTGAATATTGTCCGCATGCAGAGCTATATAGCAGTTGAATAGCCCCTAATATTGGCAACAACTATTGGCAATATAATTAAGGCGAAGTCCCCGTCTTGTTCCCCTGACCTTTAAGCAAAGATCACATTCCATGTGGTCGCCGGCACGAACATCTTGATTTGAATCAAAATCGTCGGTTTTCAACGAAAAACCTTGTATGTGCCATTTTGGAAAATGGGTACTTACGTGTTTTTTAAAAGAATCATCGACGTTCAACAAAAAACACGTTACTGCACTTTTGACAAATAGCTCATAAATCATTTCAAAAGAAAAAGTCGGTTTTCTTCTAAAACCACGTATGTGCCATACTTGAAAATAGCACATACGTGATTTTAGAAGAAACCTGACGAAATGAGTTTTAATACTATCTTAAAGTGTTCTGGATTTGTTACAAACGAACACAGAGGGCATTGTGAATGTTCTTATCCAATAGCCTGCTGGGAAATTGGCCGTCTGCTAAAATTCCCATATCCTTTGAAAGACCGACACTTGTCGTCTGCACTTTTTGTCGTCTGCTCATACTTATATATATTAATTTAACTTTATTTGGTACAATAAGTACAATCTGGGTGTCAAACAGCCTGGAGCTTGATCAGACGCCGAGTTACACGGCGTCTGATCAATCTCCAAGCTGTTTGCATTTAGGTTACTTAAGTTACGGTTTTTACGTTACAGTCTTCTAAAGGATATGTGTCACTTTTCAGCGTTTAATTATCTATACAAATGGTGAGAATCGTGTCTTAGCGCCAATCAGCCGAATCAGACGTCGAGTAACTCGGTGTCTGGTCAGGAACCAAGCTGTTTGAAAGTGCTAGTGTGGTCGCACCTAGCAGGGGTAAACTATAACCACACTGCTTAATTAGCGTCTCCTTCGCTGCAATTTCAAAAGTCTTACAGTTCGTCGATTATTTCGAACATAATTTGACAAACAGATTGGGTCCAGATCAGACGCCTGTATTCACGGCGTCTGATCTGGATCCGATCTTGATGTATCGTTGAATGATAAATATGTTGCAAACAGATAGTAGGTTTATATCCATGAGCTCAGATATACAGTGGGATTAAAAGAATAGTTTTGACAACTTTATAAAGAACGGTTGATAAGTATCGGTGCACGCGAAGTAGCCATTACTCTGATAATAAAATGTTCGTTTATATGTATAGGTTTGAAGCATTCACGAAACTAAACCAGTATAACTGACAATGAACAATCAAACAATGCCATAATTACCTTGAGTATTCGCCCATCTGCGCATGAACAAAGTGTGTAGACCCTGATCAAATACTCTATCAGGAGCAGTCTGGCCGGTGTTTACACTACCCTCTCTGACTGGTTAATTTAAACAAATTATTAGTAACCCCTTCACTTCCGAAAGCAATTCTGCGCATGCTTGATATTTCGTCTGCTTCGTTTTAAAACTTCACATATTTACTTGATATTTTGCAAAAAAATATTGGCAGAGTGTCAAATAGCTTAGACCCGGTTGAGACGCCGAGATAATCGTCGTCTCATCCGGATCTAAGCTGTTTGCATATACACTATGGTTCAGGGGTAAGCAATGAAGGGGTTAATTAAAATCAGCTTTACTGATGTCTAGAGTAACAACAGTCGTTTCCTGGGCTGACCGAAGGGTAATCACGGTAATGCCAAAAATACGAACAAATCTTACTGTATCTGTCACCCAAGTATTTTCTGTCTTTTGTTCGATTATAGATCGGCCATTGACAGCTAAATAAAGGCATTGCATGATATGGTGTCAACACTTATTGTGATCGACCTTGGTTTGAAATCAATACTAATCTCATGTGCCGATGTATTATGTTTAAATGTGCAATTTAAAATGCAAAATGCTAAGATGAGTATAATCACAAGCTGATTTGTGTGCCAAAATTATAACTTGTTTCTTGCTATATTTATTGATGTGAAGTGCCGTGAACATTGACCGATTTACAATTAGTATTTTAACTCTTTACTACATATACTATTTTAGACTTATTCACAATAAAAGTATCTGGTGACAATCTATGCAAAGAGAAGGTGTCTGTTTTAAGTGTATTGGACACATTGTAGGAATTGGAACATTTGCTCGTCACGAGCAAATGCTTCACTGGCCACGATGTTTTCTATAAATACTGAGGAGTCAAAATGCGTACAGTCAAGCCTGTATTAAGCGGTTACTCAAAAATGAGGCATTGGTGGGTTTTAAAGACAGATGGTCGCTAAATGCAGAACGAAAGTTATGCAGAAAAATCTCAAAAGAGACCACCTGTCATTAATCTTTCGGCGCCATATTTAAAATTGTCGGTTGGGACTATTTTCAAATAAATAATTTTAGCGGAATAAATCACAGAGA
>JAULCE010316063.1:0-10547 GCA_032359355.1 Macoma nasuta | reverse complement strand
TATGATGATATTTTCAGCATACAGTGAATTTGATTTTTTCGAGATTTCATATGGGCGAGTATCTCTTTAAGACAAGAGCTAAGGATAATATTGGCTCCTATCTCCAAAGGTTTGAGTTTTTTTCGATTGCTTCGAGATGACATCAGTATACCTGGGCGACTATGCTTAATGTTCACTTGAAAGGTACTGCATTGTCTGTATTATGCACTGTCTGCATATGATTATGACAAAGTCAAAGCAGCGCTTCTGAAACGTTTTCAGATGACCGAGGGGAATTCCGCATTAAAAATCCAACGTCACCTCCACAATCTTGTGAATTGACGCCACCGTAAGAAGTAAGGCTTGATAGCTATCAAAAGAAGTTTGTAGAGAAAACCTATGGTGGAATACAGAATCTATTATTGCAAAAACAGCTGCTACAAATGGTAGGAACAGCATAAAACCTTTATTAAAAGGAAAGTAAGCCGACATCTGTGGATAATATAGTGAAATTGGCTGACCTCTGCAATGAGGCTCATGAAGACGTCCGCTCAGTCAGGTAAGACAAATTTGGGTAAAACTGTATTTTATTTGTCGAGGAAAGCAACTTGCTAGAGATTGCCAGACAAAACGAGAAACAGCCCGAGTCATGGTAAACATGTCTAACAGTTTGCGAGCCAAATATGACTATAGAAGGAACCATGATAATGATAGAGGGGAACAGGGAACTCAATCGCGGCAATATATTGCGCGTAAGCAATATCAAAGAACCCGTTGTTTTAACTTCAATACGGAACATAACGACCGGAATATTGCAGGGTTATATTAGCTGAGGATTTGTTGTAGAGGTGAAAAAGAACAAAACGGAATTGAATAATGATTTGAGTTGAAAAAAATGATATACTGGAAGTATAAGAAAGCAAACGGTTCGGTTGTGACCAAGCAAGTTATGTACCATTTGGCTTAGAAAATATATGTATAATGGCATTTAATTGCTGTCATAACGAACTTTCACAGGTTTAAAGGTAGTTAAACGAAAGCTATAATCACAATGAAGTGGTCTGCAAATTTCCTTTTTTGAGGTACAAGCATATCGGAGTTATCTGCCCTTGACAATTAACGCAATAAGAAATAAGGCGAACAATGATTACAAAAGCGAGTCCCGGCTAGGTGACGGGGATCGATTTTGTATTCATAACGGGTTTTATGGCTTTTACGCAAATGTTGTCGAAAGTCGTTCAGCAATGCAAATGTTTAATTGTCACGACCATTGCAAAACGTTTTACTAAAGAAAATAATCTGATAAAAAGGATGTTTATCGTAGAGGAACACTAAATGTAGCATGGTTATGAATCGTGAGTGATGAAACATTTGGTCATTATAAACCAATGCTTCAGGTTTCACCATGCTGTCAAAAGTCTGTTACAGAGATGCCAAAAGGTGCGTGTATAGGATAAATGATGAAAAGGCACATAACATACTATGACCTGTGCAGTTACAATTGTTTAGAACTAATAGACTTGAATATTTATATCTTTGCTGATGAAACAATTGTTAGATGCGTTTTCTTTTCATCAAAACTTTAAAAAAAAATCATGTTGATGTACATTGTATTTGTTTTATGATAATTGTTATTTGAATAATTTAACCCAAACAAACGTTTGCAAGTACGTTTTTTTAATTACCCACATTTAATAGCATTGGCTATTTCATTGGTAAATTTTGTTACAATGGTGATATAAACAAGCCAACTGATAGAGATTGTAATCTGCAAAGGACAAATCGGCTGCCATGTATCTGAAATAACTTCAGATCAGTGTATACTAAATTTATTAAGTTTTACAGGATCACATAGAACATTATTCAACATGACAATTGGTAGAAGTTTACACTGTTTTGAAGGTCTTAAGGTTGTAAATCGTGCAGTAAGCACAAATAGTAACATTATCCTAATGTTCCTGATTAATTGTGAAATAATAGTATAGATCTTCATAGATGTCATTCGACAGCCTTGAAGAGTCTCACGACATATTCAATTAAAGCAAAAGTGTCAGACTTTATTTTTTGCAGACTGATTAATCTGGTTTTTTGAATGTCATATATACTTACATAACAGGTTGGGATATGTTTTTCTATTTTACCAATGCAACGTGAGTGTCAGCAAAACAAAAACAAGCAAATAATTATGGAAACATATAGTGTATGGCCATTTATGAAGATATTATTACTACGAGTCCAGAAAGGTTTAAGCCAGATCAGTTGAAAAATAACCCGGCGTCTGATCTCACTCCCATTTTGTGTATAGTTCGGCAGTGTTGATTTTTTAATGTGACAGACTATAAAAAGTGTTTGGTTTATTTTTAGTACTATAATCAAATTATTTGAAGCAAGTAAAAGTAGATAAGGAGGCATTGCAAGACATACCACAGACAAAACAAAAAGCCACCCGAATAGCAAAGGAACAAGTACTTTCTCAGCATATCCATACACAAGCGCACATACACACAAGTCCAAACATACGCTACATATAGAAGACACACATAGACAAAAACAGACATATATCAAGGGTGAAGATAGGAGTACCGCCTTGGAACGGCTAATGGCAAACACGCCGCGCCGCTTGGGGTTTAAACTGGATTCGGGGCGCCAGACCTCACTCTTATCCCATCATCACACCGTGGGCTTCATGACAAACATTAGAACGACATTTATTGATCACTACATATGTGTAATTAAACCTAATCAAAAGAGAAAAACGATCATGCAAGCTATGTCAAATAACCCTTACAAGACCACCCTCTCTAAAAGTTAACCTTCTTTGAGGGAAACACACGCAAAAATGTCTACATCTGCATCGAAATTAACACATAAGCTCTATGAATGACGTGACGCTGTAAAATCGACGTCCTCGGTACTGAAATGTTTTAAAACAAAGGAGATGGAAGAGAAAACGTAAACATGATCGGAGACAACAAGGTGTAAAAAAGAATAAAATTCAGAATAGATAATGGTATAAAAGTTGCCGCGTGCATGAACAATTACAAAAAAACTGCCAGAAAGTCAAAGTTATCAAAATTCTACACAGGCACCACCGTGTATACGAAACAAAAGGGCCACAATATCATCCGTCAGGAAGACTTTTAATATTCTACATCGACACTAGAATACGAACATATAAGTTATAGAGGCAATACCCGTGAAGACATAAGTTTCTCTTATCCAGAACAGAACTGAATATATCCATTTATGGTGACATGTACAAATCAAACATGAGCTATTTAATAATACTGCTAGTAATTCCGTCGAAGGTCATATAGATTTATCGTCATGACAAAAGAGGCACTCGGACATTCGTGTGATGTGGCTTATATATGATATTAACTATGAAAGGGACAAACGTAGAAAAGAAGGTCTTGCAGGATCCACCACATACAAAACAAACAGCCACCCAAACAGCACCGAAACAAGTTTTTCAGCACACACACACAGCTACACACGCTTACCACACATACACACACATTAGACAGCCCCAAACTTTGTCGATATTGATCGAACTGTAAGGTGGGTGGGGTCAATTGATTTTCATTTAATGAGTTATGCGAACAATCCTCTCATATGGGACACCCTCCGATATCCATCTCCTGTAATTATAATGTATTTCGAAGTATAAAAGTAGAAAATAGATCATGCACGATACGTCAAATACACCTTACACGATCCACATCTAAACGCTAACTTACCTTGTGGGAGCACAAACATGATTAAGCTAAATAGTCGTAAGAATGTAATGTAAAAGTCGCTAAAAAGCAAATTGCTACTTCTACACCGACATTACAAGCATACTAGTCAAAATATTAGTCGATAGGAAAACTATATAGATAAACTTAAAGTTTATGCCTGAATATCATTGAAATAGTAGTCAATAAAGCAATATTACAATTACCATATCGACACCAAATCCAACTTGCTAAAATATCGGCGAAGAAGAGTCGTTACCTGTGAGAAGCACATAAATGATAGCACTAAATCATAAGAAAGTCATTGTTGTTACACACCTGATGACCCAATAATTCATAGTGTTATTTATCAAAACATACCTACTAGAGGAAGAATAATTATGTCTATGGGATGAACGAAGAATTTCAAAAGCAACTAAAAGTGTGTTTTTAAGTTTCTGAAAACTTGTAAAACCGGCACAATTAAATGGTTGTTGGTAAGTTTTCATTAGATGAGCTTTTTGATGACAAAAGCGTGTCGTTACCGGAATTGGATGCCGAAATGAGAAGTGTTTTCGCGCATATGATGAAAGAAAATGGGGTGAAATACTATATTAGATTTGATCATCCAACAGTTGAAATTCAGCCTGATAAAAATGGTATTCAAATGGCAATTGTACTAAGGACATTTACCTTACTCGAATCCGTGGGTCATTAGGAGAAAACGACCACATATTATTGTTTTGATATGCACATTTATCTTTCGTTAAATCATCATTATATCTTATAATTATAATAAATAGACCATCGATGTGAGTACGTGGTGATTTGGGTAAATGCTTTTGTTTGTACACTTAAAATAGTTGTTAGATTGCTTATTGTGTGAAGTTGTCCATTATCGGCTTCCGATGGGTCAAAGAGTTTATATAGAAAGAATATGTTTAATCTTGTATTAATTATGAATGATTGAGACTCACTGGAATATCTACTCACACATTGATTAGCTTTATTTCAAACACACTTGAAGGCAAATGGCATATTTATTCAGCAACCAATTAAGTTTTCAAACAGGTGCAACCAAACTATAATTATTTTAAATAAATAGTAGGAAATTCACTAATGTCAATTGTTGTTGAGAACATGGTGTCTAACTGATTTTATATTTAAGTGTTAAAAAAGTATTTATTATATAAGATGTTGTTTACATGTTTATACCTTTCTAGTACGTCTGAAATGCCAACTTACTGAGCCAGCCAGTGGTTACAGATGTCAGTATTACTGTGTGTTTTGTATGTACCTTTTTCCCGACGGTATACGCCTGTACATTGGAGTATAATAAAATATAAGTTCTGTTCTGTTCTGGCTAATTTAAATTGTATATCTTTTTAACGGAGAATGTAGTTACCATTTCAACTTTGTGTACAACATTTGAAGTACGTTTGCGATATAAAATCAAAACCAACGACAGTATCCAGGAGTTAGTGATTCTACCACAAGGATGGGGTCAATTACTTGATAAAGTAATTGACTAAATTACCATAACTTTGCAAATTCTTCAATAAAATTATCAATTAAATTACTAATATTTCTGAAAACTTATCATTAAATTACCAATTATTTTATTAAAGTAATTAATTAAATTAACAATAACGTTAACACATTTGATCGTATGCTATTTTTAGACTCAACTATGATTGAAAGGAATAGCAATAAGAAGAAAAATCCAAATTCAAGTTTCTTCTCTGTTGTAAGGAATTACAAATATCATGCAATTTTGTGAAATCATACTACTCATTTATAAATACTTTTAAATTTCAAAGTAATCAATTGATCTCTATCTTTCTATTTATCTTTTTCTCTATCTAATATTGATAATGTTTAGCAGAAACAATATATAATATACACTGAAAATACACATCAGTGTAGATCCGGAAGTAAACATTCTTACCAGTTAGCTACCCCCTGATTAGTTGCTACACTTTCTGTCCTTATAGCTCAACCATGTTCAAAGAGTTAATATAACAGACTAACTTGGTGTCTTACCTTAATCAAATGTTTTACACCTGTTTACACTGTTGGTTAACTAACTAAACAGGATCTAACATGTTTCGCATCAGTTATACAATTTTGCTAAATATTAAGGGGCATTGATAAACTCTTTCAAATAAAGCAGATTGCATCTTTTTAATTGGTATTGATATATCTATAAAGGTGGTAACAACATAGACAACGTTATTATAAGCTTGGTCAATAGGTGAGGTAACAATTTAATCCTTTACTGCTCTGTAGTAGACGAATGATGAGAAACCAGTTGATGAATATGAGAACCTAGTGGAAAAAAGAGCATTTGCTTCTGACAGGCAAATTATCAATTTTACACAATGATTTCAAAGCTATTCAAAATGTGAATATTCCTTTCTCTGAGATAACTTTATATATTCGTCATATACTTTCATGTTGATTAAGTATTTAAATAGCATATGGGATAAAGGCTTCACCAACAGTTGTAAGTGCAAAATACTGTTCTGTAGAGGTACACCATATAAATTCATTTAAATTTTAATGCTTCCTTGCTCTCAGATATTTTACTCTTCCGTTTCACCAGATTCTTTCCTTGTGATCAAGTCAAAATCATAGCATACGGAGTAAAGGGTTAAAATTTGGTGAAACTGATTTGGGTATAAATAGCTAGGGTCGACGACATATTTAGAGTTATTGTAAAAACTGAACTTAACTTATTGTATTACTTAAATAAAGAAGTCAGTAGTGAATAACCTAGTGATGAACATTTATTATTATTATTATTAAAAAAATTGTCACTGAGTAATTGCAAATTATTGATATTCAATTACTAATTACTCATACTTTTCATAGTTATCATTAAATTACCAATGAAAATAATTGATTTTTTTGTCAATTATCAATTGATACCAATTACTTGACATTTTTTAATTAATAAATAACTAATTAAATTACTTTTTTCAATTACCCCATCCCTGCTATACCAGTTAATCTTTTATTCCCAAATAGTGCCTTTTGGTCATTTTATCAAATGCGCCATTGTCGGCACAATGCGAGGTCGCATACAAAGTTTGTCTTCGCATTGTAAACCTCGTGTTTTATCATCTTGGCGTGAGCGAAATAGCTGAATGATTTAGGAGCTCTGTCTAAAAACTATCGACACATTTGACAATGAATTCCGAGTATAAGTAGTATATAGTTGACTTGCCATGTATATATATTGCAGGGAAATAGTTTGGACGGAATATTCATTGCATTGTGTCATTTCAATCCAAGTTCAATGTTGAAGTACACGTGAACAACTGTGGACAAATCTTTGCCAATAAGTGATAGCAAAACCATTGTATACTACAATGTATATTAAGATCAGAAAATAGATAATGCCAGCTATGTCAAATACCTCTAACCTGCCCCCCACCCTCCTTAAGCGCTAACCTACAATGGTAAAACACACATAAATCTTTACTAAAACAAGGGGATTAATAGAGACTACAAGGTGTAAAACAATCCAGATTTAACAAGGAATCAGTTGCTGCGTAGAATTTTGTTACAATGAAAAAGCTCATAGTTGGCGTATTTTAGATTTTAAAATTATTATAGCTATATAACATATTTATAAATTCCAAATATTTGACATTGAAACAAAATAAAATACCATATTCGGTATTTTATTGTTTCTCTTTCCTTGAGTGTTAGGACTTGATTTTATAATAATAGCAATTTGTTTACCCATATCAGGTTCTTTTAAGTTAATATTTATGTTATGCTTTCGAATGACTGTCAGGTAAATGCCATGCAATTAAGAATGGACAGTGAGTGAATATCATAAATGAACTCACAAGAATGTTGCTTCTACTGATACTAAATCAATATATACTTTTAAATGTCTAGACATATAATTGGTCGGAGTATTGTGTGATTCCCTTATGTAATTACTGGTAATGTTCGTAATATAATCTGACAACAAATATGTTTTATTTACCAAAGAGATGACATTTGGCATTTTGATTTCAGGTCAATACAAGGACAATAATTAAGTAGCAGACAAATAACAATTGGAAATCGTTTAATGCTTAGCAATATTTGTTTTTATGTTAACGGCAACTCATAACAAATGTCAAAAAAAGCCATTTTTGAGAACAATTTTGTGAAATGAGCAAAATTTGTCATTGAAGTATTTAAAAGAATGATGCGTATGTGCTGATTTCATAAGAAGTGAGGGAAATATAAGTAAAGGGGTATATTTACTATATACATTATTGAGCTTTCTTCTCTCAGATACATAGGGTATACTAATGCAAGATTTAAACTGTGTTTTATGTAGCTTAAATTTTAAAACGTGTGTCATTTTAAATACAAAATCAAAAATTCTGTATGAAAATATCATATAGATTGGGAGAAGGACAAGGCAACAATGACATTCCTCAAATCGTTTAATTTCAGTTTTTGGGCAGTGGATCAAAGGTCAGTATCAGATGGACTTAGACTAAGGAAATCTGCATTATTTGTTCTCTCTATTACTTTATTCTGGACTTGGTCTGTTAACATATATTTTTTATTATTGACGCAACCGTATTAGCCACTTCATCCTAAAATTCATATTTAATATCAATAAAATACACAGAAAATGAGTGTGAGCGAATTATTAACAATTCAATGTGTTGCACTGTCCATGTTTTACGCATGCGCTACAGAGTATATCCATTCTTGAATAATTCCGCCTTTTCTAATAACAAATATTGGCTAAATTGTACGATAACAATCTCTTTTGTACCGCAAGTAATCTGTAGTGTTTAATAACCATACATATAGCTATATATACATTGTATGAATCATATTGTACGTTTCAAGACTGTCCCACGTATATTTTAATATTGGTACAAATAAACCTCTAAGGTATTCACAATACGGAAACACATTAAATTTAATAAATATTGTATTTAGCTCGACAGCAGGGGAATAAACGGTTAATGTTTTCTCGACATGATGAATTCTTTATATCAAAGAGAGTAACAGTTTGCTGTTGGAAATGAACGTATTCGAATCCGCCAGGGGTGATATTGTTTGGTAAAACTAATGCATCTGCAAATCAAATACTAGACAGACGGGAGATAGGCAGGATATATATTTATTGACATCCAAATCAATAAAAGCACAACACATTGTTCAGACCATGTTTGAAGTGGTGCATTGTTGTTTATAGGTATAATACTTTACTCGGAAAAGCTTCGATACCACATTATGAGTTAGATTTTAACATTTGGATAATTTAGTAAAACTGTTAAAACTTCTGCAAACCCATAACCTTATTTTATGCTCTACGCAAAATGACAATTGTTCTTTCCCGGATAAGAACAAAATCTTATTATGAAGAATATTATATATAAAGATGAATTTGTGTGAGTTCAAATAAGGCATTAGCTTCTTTAGCATTAGCTTCACTGATGCTGTGGAGCAGTCGGACGGGGATACCGTTTATTTACACTGTACGTCTGATGGTGTGATGATGGAATAAGAGTGAGGTTGGATGCTCTTAAACCGGTTTGAACTCCCAGTAGCGTGATTGTAACTGACCGTTCCAAGGCGGTACTCCTAAGTTCACCCTAGATTAATGTCTGTATTGTCCATGTGTTGTCTTCTATACGAAGCGTATGTTTGGGCTCCCGTGTATGTGTGTGCGCGCGTTTGTGTGTGAATGTGCTTGTTTCTGTGCTGTTCGCGTGGCTGTTTGTTTTGCATGTGGCGTGTCCTGCTAGACCTTCTTATCTACTGTTCTTGCTTTTGACTGGGGAGCACGACCGAAATGTGTTCCACTAATAAGCTGTAACTGTGGTAGTGCTTTACATATATGAAGGTGAATTATACAATGTGATATTCAGCTTGTACATTTTGCAAATGCTGGCCTTATATAGTTGCAATGACACTTTACAACTTTAACTACCAGATACAACAGATTTAAATGCATTTACTCTTGTACACACTATTCAATTACTAATCAAAACTGTGATATACTAATACAATTATAACGACAAATTCTAGAACATACTACCCCTAACTAATTAAATGGTGTGACAGTATATGAGCGTTGCTCTTTTATTTACAACCTCCATGCATTGCATACAGGATACACGAAAATCAACCGCCAGGTATTAACCTTTTTACAAATGACCCAAAATGTAAGTACTGTTTCATGTATGTATTCTAATCAAACGGCAAAGTTTACGTAGGAGAATGTCTAAGGACTGTACTGCTTTAAGATAAGACATCGAACAGCGGCGCTAACACGGACAGTAAAGTTGCCTGTCAAGTAGATTGAACTCGTCTCAACTCTTTACTTCATACGATATTTAAGAATTATTCCCTTAATTCAATGAACTAGTGGAAGACCTCGATATTTTATGGCTTTGGAATGTGTTTTTTAAATGGAGAAATTTTGATTCGCGTGTTTGCCATTTTCTACCGAAAATAAAAAAAACCGTATCCATGCAGTAGAGAGTCAAGACCTGTCCGCTCAAAGCTGCGTGCAAAAATACACTTATGGTTAATTGAGTACGAATGATGTCCGAAATTTTAGTTATTTTATGTTCATGAATAATAAGTGGACATTTTACATGTTTTATTATTTTTTTTCAAAGTATTCAGGGACATTTGACGAACTTTTACGAACTCTTACAAACGGACTACATGACACCAGCAACACTTTTGTCATCAACGATGGTGTTTTGCTGATTTAACTTTAACCCTTATAGTAGATTGCATCTGGCTCCAAAAACCCAAATAAAGGAAAAAAAAGATACAGAAATGATTTTTATGTTTTTGTGTTCTACAATA
>JAULCE010315952.1:0-10547 GCA_032359355.1 Macoma nasuta | reverse complement strand
TTCCAACGCGGCGACTGATCTGAGTCAATACTGTTTTCAGTCCCATAAGCCCCTTTTCTCCAGTCGTTGACACATTTTAAGAGACAATTTGCTTTACCGTCTAACGCGTTAGACACTGAGCACTGTCAACCTGAAAAAACAGCTTTGAGCTATAGCTGACGTCGAGTTATTTAGGCTTCAAACTGTTTGACCCTTAGAGTTATAAAAAGCGAAAATGGCAAATCAACCCTTTTCTCATGTTATTTGCAGTTTGTTTGTGTTGCGTTTGCGGTACGTTAGCGTTAAAACGGTAAAGAATGGCGTTTCTTTCAGTGAAGATCTATTGATAAATGATTCGGGTTGGAGGGGATAAAACAATTATTACGAGTCTTTTCGATCAATCAGCTGTTTGTGATTGGTCTCCTGTTGTGTTAGTTTCTTCTCCTTTTGTGAAATCTTCTCAAAAGCATCGTGGCATTTCCTGAAAACGGGCAACTTATGTTAGTTTATGTCAGGTTACCCTTTACTTCATATGCTTATTTTTAGACTTATCATACAGGGAAAGAATCTGATGAAATGGACATATAACTAGGCAAAAGGGAAAAGGTCAATGTTAGATGGTTTTAAAAAACAATGCGGAAAATGAAGCATTTGCTCGTAACACACCAGTGCTATATGTCCTACAATGTTTTCAATAAACATCTGCTATAATGGCTTCAAAGAGCGCTTCTGTGGAGTAAAGGGTTAAACAGAAATAAGTTATTTAGAAAAAGCGATGTAGAATAATATGGCGGTGCAATACTGTAAACGTTTGAAGCATTTAAGCAGCTTTGTCATTTTTATTAGATTTAAAAATACCGAAATAGTATATTCTATCACTGTTAATGAAGAACTTTGCATACGAACTAGCATTTACTATTCTTTCCTTATACCATTAAAGACTCTTTCACATTACAAGTATAAGATAAATTGATAGTATCTAAGAAAAAAGGAAGCTCCAGAATTGAATAGCTTCGAAAACATTGTGGAATATGGAGCATTTGCTCATCATGAGCAATTGCTCAATTATCCACAATGGTTTCAATAAGCATCTGCTAGAGAGGCTTCACGTGACATATCTATGGAATAAAGGATTAAATTGTAAACAGATGCAAGTACAACCTTAAAGTGGTGGTCGCTTAAACGCATTCTGTGGTCGTGGCAGGTCCTAAATTCTATTCATATACATGTGTGATGTATGAGCGCCGTTGTACGCAGCTTAATCTAAAAACAGTATACATCAACGCCAACCACCACTTCTTCTACTAATTCAGATTACCTTTCTTATAATTTGCTATTCATCAGAGCTTGACAGTACGCTCATACTCTGTCACTCAAAACATTCTATGCTATGATCGGATGCCAAATTTGGAACATAGCAACAGCTCTTTGCGTACACTATTTGAGACATCTTAAGTCGATCAACTGCTCTCATATATACACCGGTCTACAAATGCCTCAAGCTAAGACGTACTGCAATATGCTATACCATATTTGTATTTTCTAATAAGCATATCAAAGCAATACAGACTAGTGACTACGGCAAAGACAGTTCTGAAAGATATAGTTGCCTAACTACGGTAAAGCATATATACGTGTAGAGAATCAAACGTCTCTTATAAGTTATGTCAAGCCTCGATATATCAATATATGTTTAGTCGAATTCATGCTTTAATCGAAACAAGAACCTGAACCAAACAGGTTGGGTTTTTTTGCTTTGTGAATAATTGTCGAACTTAGAGGACTAATTGTATCAGTTTGAATACCCCAAGTTTAAATTTAAAGGTCCATCAAACTTTGATATATCGAGTTTCGTCTACAGTAGGACTTTAAGACGCTATAAACTATTAGTGAAATAGTATTACAAGTACGTACATTTCAAGCTCTTCTTTGTCATATTTAGTCTTAGCATGGGCACTGAAAATAAAAAAGATATTACTCAGATGTGAATGGGTATTTTCATAAATAGACAGACCTTCGGATATCATTGTAAAACGCCTTTCAGACGAATCATTGCGATTAAAGCCGGTGAACCGCTGCGTTAGTAACTTCATTGTATATTTCATTTTTTCAAACAGAGGCTCGAATAAGGTATCTATCGAAGTCAAATAAAAAGTATTGCACCGATTTTGAAAGCAAGTTCCAGTCGGAGGTCAAACAATCAAACGATATTCATAAACTTGGTACAGCAGAATTCGCATATTCCCTTGTTTTGTTGAACTGTCACCTTGCAAAATAAGACAAACCGTTATGTGCTGTTGACCACCATCCGAATAGTCTCATAATTATATTACAATAAAACTAAGTGATTAAGGTGGGTTCCCTACTTTAAGAATAATTATGATAAATATACTGTATATAAGCAGCGTCCCCAAAGGTTGCTGGACATGTGTTGCATCCCCGTCACATTGCACATCGCCTTAAGTTGTCTCGTTTAACATTTCGCTTTTTTATATCGTAGATTTATATTTAAGCAACTCGTATGGATCCAGATGAGACAACTCCTGTTGCCTAATCAGGGTCTGCACTGTTTGCTATAGGAAGTGTCTGTCATGTGCCATTTTAACTGTCCATGAAAAAAGGAAACCATGTATTATGTATCATGCTGATGTATATTTGTATTTAATTAATACTTCAGAAATAAAAAGCCGACTTATTCTTGGTGAGCTGAAAGTAGATCTCAGTACAAAACAGTTCACAGAAAAGATCAAGCAATAGTTAAGGACCTGAACTTAATGAATACTGACTCAAAGAGTTTCAAAGCTGAGCGTAATCTTTCAGTCTTATATAAAAACACCCTTTGACTGCAGAATACATTGGAAGGTTAATGTGATTCTTATGTAAGAGCGTAATGTGTTGGTCTTACTTCTTTTCCGTTTCCAACTTGGCTTGAAGCTCTCGGCTAAAACAGAAAACGTAATGACATTATACGCATGCAAACACGGTAAATCCCTACCCTGAATCAGCTGAATAAAGTGTTGTATGCTCAAAATGTCGTCTGCTTCACTATTAAACATCGTTCGATTTTCATAAAAGTTGGTGAAAACATTTTCTGGGTGTCAAACAGCTTGGATCCAGATCAGGTGGCATTTAAACAAGATCAAGGTTGTTTAAGTATAGCACCACGAAGAAGAAGATCATTATTTGTATTTATATAATAGCCTGTGTTTGCAGTACTATGATCTTGACATAGTTAAAATAACTGTACTGATAAAGTATTCATATTCCTATGCTATTGTATGCTTATGTTATATGCTACAATGGAAGCCTTGGAAGCGAGTAGGCTAATCAGCGTGGACTTTGGGCACAGGGCACAATAAGAGCCCTAAACTCCGGCTGCACGCTGTTTGTAATTCCATATGTAAAATTGCAAATTACTCTATATTCAAAATGCATGTATAACGGTACTGAAGAAGCATTCACACAATCATGTTTTTGTATAAGTATGAAATGCAGGAGACTGAGAAACTAGTATGCAATTAGTGTGGACTCTGAACACATGGCTCTAAACTGAGCCCTCATCTCCGATGCCGTACCGTTTATCAAATGTATAAAAGAATAATCACAAATAACTACGTATGCTCTTGATAATGTTGATACACACACCTTTAACTTATATTGTTCTTGCTATTGCCAACTACATAAACTGTTTTATTGATGTGTATGACCACTTTGTGTATTGTCTAGTGGCCTTATATACAGTATATAACACAATCAACAATTGAACTGAAAAAAACACAGTCGTGAATAATGGACTAAGGATTACCTTCTTGCCAGGTGACATGGAGAAGGGGTACTTGGGCATTTGAAACAGTTAGTATATATCAGCTTCTAAACCTTTCTCGTAGATTCTGACTATATACATGAATACAAATCTCCACCAATAAAAGTGCTCTCTTTCCAATGACACCGGCAACATAGATCTAATATGTTTACCCAATTTATAAACGTATGTTCGTTAATTATCAGATATTTGGTTTTTATTCAGATATTGTGTTCAAAAACTATTTTCAACGTTGATTTGTTTGCTATATGTTATCGTAGTGTGTAAAACTTGGATCGTGATGAGACACCGTGGAAAGTGAAACAAAACAAATAAAACATGACAACCCATCTGTTTGAATAATGGCGTCGAAATGGTGGTTAGAATATAAAAATACAATATTAAGACTTATTTATGTCGAACCATTCCCTTTGAAGTCTGCTCATCTCTTGGTCTGAACTTGAAATTCTGCCATCAACGCTGTAAAAAAAAGAAATGCTTATGACGTATTTCAATATAAGTACAATATTCGTTGAAAGTAGATTTACTTAAATCCTTCTGTACATGTATGAGTGTAATCAATAATTAAGATACTGTTGAACTCATGTAATATGACATTTAAAATATACAAGCGAATACAGTTAAGCGTCGTAAAAAGTCATATTTGGTTCTTACATTGAACTTTAAAAATTGTTTTAGTTAGTACATTGAATTAAAGAGTATCGCCACCTTCTCTTAGCAATATATTACCTTCATTTTTATCAATAGTGTTCCTAATTTTCCGCCGACATTTGAACCAGTATGATCGTAATGTCAGTGTAGAATTAGTATACTGCTATTTTAGCGACTTGTACATTACATTCTTGCGATGTTTTAGCGTAATCATTTATCTTTATTATTCTTTTAACCAAAATGATATTAGTGTCAGTAGTAGACTGCTAATTTTAGCTCACTTGCCATCTTTGAATATCCTTGTGGTAATTTACTTTGCGCTGCCTCTATAACGAATAGGTATGTATTCTAGTATGTGCTTCCCATAGGACACGTTAGCTTTTAGATGTGGATCTTGTAAGATGTATAGCTTGCATAATTTATATTCTACTTATATTAATCTCCGTCGATAATTAGTTCTGACATCAAGATCGCAACAAACAAAAATATGAAGCATCCATTCAATAAACTCTAAATTGCGTTTATGAGAGTCTAGACTTGATTCCATAGCATATTACTTAAGATATAATGATACATCAGAAATCATCTCCCTGACTTATAACACATGTATCACTTATACAAACCAACACGAATCAAAGTTTGGTGTTAAATAAATGGATCCACATTCTAGTTGTGGGAGGTCTAACCTATAACCTTCTTATATAATAAGGAAACTATGTATTTTATACGCGCTACAGCGTGACATTGTAATGATAGCGTTTCCAGCATGGTGTCTTATCCAGGTTCAAAGTGCTTTCTATCCGTCATGGTCAGTAGTTTATATTTCCTTAGCACTGAAAATGGATGCTATATAGATTTGATACCTTTGTTTTTCAACACGACGACTAAACTCGGTCTTAACGGTGTGTCTGTAGCATCTTAAGGTTGCTTTTTGTATTGGTATCCCAATTTCAAGTTACCTTCTGTACATATCGCTGGTGCCAGCCTCAGTAAGCTTCACATGGAGCTGGTCTATCTCAACATCTCGCTCGTGAAGGATATTAGACTGTTCTATGGCGTCTTTCCTACAAAAAACACATTGTACTACTGTGGTTATTAATCAATACCTTATTTTGTAGATTTACCCACATGAAAATAAGCTGAAAATAAGCTGATATAAAGGGCAAGTATCTAAGCTAAAGGCAAATGAACCTTCTGAATAAAACATTATTTTGGAACACCCCGGGGAACAATTGTATCATAGTTTTGAAAACCTTTTTTTTCTATACAAAAATAAATTCAATATCATCGCACGTGGAGGCCAGTCGTGTTGACCCTGAACAATCTTCCACCACAACAACAGTCTGATCAGGGTAAACGTGGTGTGTAAATAAAATGCTGACTGAAAGCATCAAGTAATCATTTGAAAATTATACAGTTACAGAGTAACATATTGCGCAAGTGCAAGGTGTGCTTATTTTGAGAGAAGATTTGGCTGAAATCGCTGTTGAATACATGTACTATTTATACCTGAACATAGCCTGCATGTAAATCGAATGATTGCTATAGACTTTAAATATGGTTTCTCTTCATGTGATGGATATGAATTGTGTCGTAGTAAAAGATAGATGATTACATCGTTGTTTTAGTAGTTGTATAAAATGACAAAATACCGGAGTTGTTCTACTTCTGTTTGCAGTTTCGCATGTTCCTGTTGCAGTTTCTCCTTTTCTTCACTGAAAACATAAAAGAAATGCACAGATAAAATAACCCTCTTAGCGACAACAAATGTGTTAAAAAACTTAACTCTATAGAAGCGCCATTTGCTTGAAGAGAAACTGCCTTATTTCTCACATTTTTTTCAAACAATTTAAAATTAAAATGTTCATTGCTCTTAGATATTGATCCTTTTCATCAGATCATTTCTTTGCGGATGAGTTTAAAATAAGAGTTTATTTATCTTAAAAAACATCCATTTCTGATATACCAAATAGTATCCAGAGTTAATACTTATCAGCTATTTCGAAATAAATAAATCGTATTATATTAATTAATTAATAAACATCAATTTAAGCAGTGCAGACTCAGGTTTCATTCCTACCCGAATTTTGGTACGAGTCAAATGACCATTGACTTAATTGTATATCAGATTTTAATAATACCATAATTAGTTAATGCGACGGTGTATTCGTTCATAACTGACAAATGTCCCGATTATGGTTCGGCTGTAAACATGTTGAGTGTAAACAACAACACGCATTTCAGAACGATCAGTTTGACATTTTTAATACTGTGTTATTTTGATTAGACTGATCGGGATATATCTGGCTGTAATAATTTATCATGCGACACAGATAGCCTTAACATATCTGCTCACAAACAAGCAAACACAACTTGCAGTGGATAAGACTTGCTATATGCACATGCGAACTAGTGCTCCATTATTAAATTCGTTCCGCACTATACTGCGTACCTCGCAGAACTAGCCATTTCTGCTATTATGGACATTGTTTTAAAACAATGTGATGAGAACATATCAACTTGGACGCACATTTCGAATTTAGAACACAAACTAAATTGAAACGGGACAACCATTTCCGGCGAGAGAGGCGAATTCTGGACAGTATAATGCTGATTCGCTGCCTGGTTGGTGTTCTGGTGAGGTCAAATATAGCGTTCAAACAGGATATGTGTTTTTAGAGAAGTTTGGCCGGTATTTACGCCATCTTTGACCGCAACTGAACTGGCAGCGATCAGAGTAAACCGTCAATTCAATAAGGATCAGTACTGTAACGTAAGTGACAAAAGACATCCATATATGGTTTGGTAATCATTTTTGCTGATGTTGTACAAGAACGATGTTTTTAATGTGATTTGAAATCCAAAAGAGTGAATTATAAATTGCCAATATGGAAATAAAAAAGGACTACTTTCAGACCTTAATTGAGTGATCATTCTTGGAAAAACCGTAAAAAAATGAAAGAAATACACGACATTCCAGAAAGAGATGTGTACGTTACTTTTGATAAATATGGTACATTTGATCTGCATCGATCAGTATCATGTCCTTATGTTTAATAGCGTGTCTTTATTTGATTGACACATTGCCTGTGTATTAAGAGTACCGGATCTCTTTTGGCTGGGATGGCTTACCTGGCCAGTTTGGAATTAGCCTCAGCTTGTTTAACCGCCATGGAAAGATTGTTGATCTCGTGTCTGCAAAAATGAATCCGTGCAAGATAGAATTATATACACAAACAAAAAATAAACCGCCCTTGACCACATTTATATTTTAGTTGACGCCTCTGCAGAAGATGATTTTTTAAAACATTTTCGAATGCTTTAATGATGGATATTCTAATATATACATCGAAGTATGGCGTACACAATTGTTGTTACATAATAAGTAGTAACAAAATGATTTTTATTTTAAATGGATGTCAAAGAGATTTCATGCGTAGATGTTTCATGACCTGGAACCCGTAAATGGATAATACTCTTGGTTTTCATTATCTCTTTATCTTTTTTTACAAGATCTTACTTGATTTATCAACTCACCGCATCTCTTCTGACTCTTTTTCAGCAGATTTGATTTCCCTTTCAAGTTTGGAAATATGTGCCCTGTAATTAATATAAGAATACCCTTTATTCAGAAAAAAACGGGAAGATGTTCTGTAACATATTGTAGATAGATAGTCATGTTACTCAGATAATTTTGTCCATTTATTCAAGAACTGCCAATTAGCGCGGTGTGTTTATTGCGTTGCCAACAGGGATGTCTTTAAGATAATTTATCGTACGTAGTAAACACTTGAAATGATATTTAAATTCGTTCCAAACCATCTGATCGCCACAGTGTGCGTATCCGCAAATTTGCTACCAATGCAGTTTGTAATACACATCTCTCATTAAAGAAGGCGCAAACAAATTCTTGAAAAGTATTCGTGGTCCCTAGGGTCAAATATACAGAACTGTATGTTTATTACATACTTTGTGTCTGTCAATTGTTTTGTATCATTGCCAATTCCAGATTTTTGCTGTGTAACGGTCTCCTGTAGTTTGGCGTTGTTAGATCTGAAAATATATACACAACCACATTTCCAAATTCAGCATCGTCCACTATGAGTTGGGTGATTGTGGAAAAACTATGTCAAACAGGAATTTTACATCTGATGCTACTCCAAAATGGTATTCGTATAACAGACAAACACTGTTCAAATAGCATACGTATGTATAATTTAAACGTTGTTGAAAATGTTATCAACTAACGCAAACATCTCAACATTATTTATACGTTGTTTCGTAGTATTTATTTACAAATATGTGCATACATTTCGCGCGTTACATTAACGCGTTACCATGTAAATACTCATTACGACGCATGTGTAAGCAGGTGAATTTTCAAAACAATTTGGGAATCGGTCCATTTGCCCATGACAAGCAAATGCTCGAACGTCTATAATGGATTTGAAACCCTTAAAATAAAGAATTTCCTTCTATCTAGACCATCTCCGATTTCGTAAAATTTTATCATGTTTCTGAATGAGTCCAAAACTAATATATCGGTATAAAGGCATTATAACGTATAGTACGGTCCAAGACCAAACGCAGCCTTTAAACGTCTTCTTGATCAGATGTTTCGAGTTTATAAATAGCATATGACGTAATGTGTAAATCATCGTAAAGGTCTACCTAAGGTTTTCATTCTCTTCCTCAAGCTTCCGAAGTTTTTCTTTTAAGCGTTGGTGTCCATACCTGTAGTAAAACATATTTCAGTGGGGAAAATGTCAAAGTTTAACTTGTGTGTCACCAAATATCACAATAGCGCGGTTAATATTGTAGATCCACATTGACTGTCGCGTTTGAAGGATGATGTTTAATCTACAAGTCACTGTCTCAACTTTAGCCGACGATAACGGCATGCATTCATATGAAAACAAAATGGTATTTCATCGATTTTTAAGACACGGTCTAGAATAGTTCGTACTCCGTCGAAAACCATATTAAAAACCATTTCCACATGTATCAATAGTATCGAACAATTAAGAGATCTGTGCCCGTAATCGCCAGCATTGCTTTGTCAGACTTTGAGACTCAATACTAAAGTTCAGACTTAGTGCTGAAAATTGGCATTTCAATGAATAAAACGGTGTTTGAGCCTTGAATCTGAGCTTGATACCTGAGTCTCAAACTTCGAATAACAACGTTCTGTAATACGGGTCAGGGCAATTTATTAACTTATTCTAAGCATTGACACTCAAGAATGACTTTCAGTCTATACCGGAACAGTAGAAGCTTGACGCCATTCTTGAGTCTCAAGTCTGCCAGTGTGCCGTTGAGTTCCAACTCTCATTGATAAGATTTCGGCTAATATATAATATGGTTTTACAATCTTGGAAAAGCAAACTATAAGTTCATAAAGAATTACAAAATTGTGGTATTGTGGTATTTGCAATCAGTATAGACACAGAAAGTCCTTAACAATCTGCCAGATCCTGATCTGCAGTGTTTGCTCCCTTGGATCATGTTTTTTCCTGCGCCCATCCTTTTCTGCTGTTATGATAAGAAATTTTGTAAAGTAAATGCTTGATTTGGAACACTTTTTGAGCAATAATGATAGAATTAAAACATAAATAATCATGCAATAACTTGTAAAGATTAAAAGTAAACATGTTCTGAACGTTCTGATTATGTGACAACATCAATGTAGGCAAAACTTACTCAAACTCGGAAGATTCTTTATCTTTAGCTGCAAATCGTTTCTGCAGGCTAGAAACTTGTTGTCTGAAAGTTCAAATAATCATAATAAAAACGCCGTTTTAACATAATATATATATATCATACTTGATATTATGACAGCAATCAAGAAGTATCCTTTTTACTTGAGGTATAGTCAATCCTGTATTATGCGATCATTTATTTAGGGATTATAGATGATGGTAGTCAGCTGGTCGCCTATTGTACGATGAAAGTAATCTAGCAAGCTCTTAACCCTTCGCCTGCTGCGAAAATTGTCGTCTGCTGAAAATGTCGTCTGTTTCATTTCTAAATATCGTCCGATTTTCTTAAAATTTAGTGAACCTATTGTCTGAGTGTCAAACAGCTTGGAGCCAGA
>JAULCE010315841.1:0-10547 GCA_032359355.1 Macoma nasuta | reverse complement strand
AGTGGCTCCCATTTGGACAACACAGCCATGGTGGGCAGTGTTAACGCAGCTGATCAGCGGTGCATGCTACAAACTTCTAACACCTCGATCATGTCTCCACTTACCATACAACCCAACCAAAGTTCATCCAGTGACAAAAATGAAACTAGGAGTTTTCAGGTTATCCGGGAATCGATTGCTCGCCTGGGAACACAAACAGAGGCAATACATGGATCCGTGAGGATAAGATAAGCCCCGCCCCATTAGTTATTGTTGCTACGTCCCAAAAGCTTTCATCCAAAATGGTGGATGCGATAGAGAACAGTACATTTATGGCCGATTCTCTCGCGCATATTCCGTACATCATTTCGGTTTCCTGATGCACAAAAAACATATCGGAAGAAGTTTAGATCGAGACAGGCTTACACTATTGAACTCCAGATATATTTAGGTGCGTATTTCATCCGGCAAAAACGACACCATCTTCCAGATATTATTTTACACAAGTATACTAAAGACTCTAAGCTCTGTATTGTGACAGTACTGCAGGAATATTTAGCTCGGACAAAACCTCTTCGAGGTCAAGAATTCAAATTACTTATCGGCACTCAAAAACCGCACAAAGCGGTAACACTACAAACAGTTTCGCGCTGGATCAAAACAGTTTTGCGCTTTGCTGGCATTGATAGCTCTTTTGGAGCACATAGCACACGGGCTGCAAGTACATCAGCGGCAAAAAACATTGGAGTTTCACTTGAAACAATTATTAAAACTGCAGGGTGGAAAAATGCACGAACATTTGGTCGCTTTTATCACAAAGAGGTCAATACCTCAAGCTTTCAAAGCATTTTACAAATCTAACTGGTATAAATTAGCTATAAACTGTATGCCAGTATGATATTTTTGTGTGTATATACATGTGTATATCAACATATTAGTTTGCATATAATAAATCATGCATCTTAATCAATTCGTGGTTTGCTAAAGCTGAAGAATCAACTCTAAAATCTCTGAGTGGTCACCAAATGGTATGCAGTTGATAAAATGGAAAGATTAAACGAGACTTACCTTGGTAAGGTGAAGTTTGATCCATATTTTATCAACTGCAACCACTTTGGGGATCACTCACCCTCCCACCCATCCCGGGGTTTTAGTATATTTATGGTTTATCGAATGTCTTGATTCTTCAAATAATTCAATTGATTTAATGGCTCTAAAGATTGACTTGGGCAGCTGTTAACTATGCTTTCTCTAAGTAATTCCCAAAGTGGTTGCAGTTGATAAAATAGGGATCAAACTTCACCTGACGTAAGGTAAGTCTCATTTAATCTTTCCATTACATGATCACTTACGCCCAGGGAAGGCATAATAATAATGTCATTTTCATCATTTGTCAGTACAAGCTCAAGATTATGAGATGCCTGATTTTCTCTAACCCGTGTTACCTCAGAAATATGTTGAAACAAAAAGTTGTCTTGAATGCACTCAATAAATTTGTGCTCAGGGTGAGTTTCCCCATGACAAGTTGTATACTGTGCCCAATCAATGTATTTCACATTGAAGTCCCCTGTAATAAGTACTCTAATACTACTGTTAGCTGCTTCATTTAAAAGTCTATTTATTGTAATATGTGAATCATGAGATGATGGGCTTCTGACTAGAAACTTTAACATCACTTTTAACAGAAGAATTGTCACTGTCTTGACTAGAACCTTTTACATCACTTTTATCAGAAGACTTAATTATCACAGTCTTGAATTAAAACTTTTGACTTATGCATATCTTCATTTGAATGAGCACATGAAACTGCAACTGTATGAACACTTAGTGTATAGAGTAGTGTAATGAGATCATTTGAAAAGTTATTAAAATTAACATCAACATTAACGTCATTAACATGAACACTATGTACATGGTCAGAGGTTACCGAACTACCTCGATTCGCCAGGAAACGACTGGCTCCCACCTCCACTGTTCCTACTTTTCCCCTGGGCTGGAATGCTTTTCCTGTTTACAATCTTACCTCTGTAAATGACAAGGTTTTGGTTGTTCTCATTGTTCTTTCTTTTCTCCAGCTCATTCCTCATTTCCCTATTTTGATCTCTTTCTTGTTTACTTAGATCTGGTGTAATATAGATATTACTCCACCCATGTGTCAATTCCCCATCACCATTTCTCTGTCTGAGGGTTGTGTACCCCCCCAGAAGTTTGTGTTTGTTTGAAATGGATTCCAAAAAACATTTTCAACAGTTTTAGCTTAGTGGAGCCTGGCCTTCCCAACCTGACAAACATCTTGGGGACTACGTCATCACATTCTATGACATGAAAGATATTTTGCAGCTTTTCGAGATCTTCTTTTTTCTTATCTTCACCTGTAGATTCTGGGATATTGTGAATTATCACATTGCATTTTCGCTCCTCCTGCTCTCTAAATTCCTCAAGCTCAATTTGAACACGCTGTTGAACTTTTTGGTCTATGACTTGTTCAAGGTCTTTGATTTTTTGATCATACTCCCTAAACTGCTTGGAGTGGGATTCTAGATGCAATCCGATTTCAGTAAGCTTTGGCAAGAGACGCAAACATCCATCGCAGTTGAAGGGTAGATTCGGCGTGGTCTCACTTCTTAGCACTTCATACAACTTACCAGAAACATTGCTACAATCCAAACAAAACCAAAATGCACAAACACTACAGTTCGTAGAACGCTGATTGTTCTTAAATTGTTGTTCGCATTGTCCACATTGGTTCTGTTTTGTGTTGGTGCAAAAGCATGTGAAAGTCATGCTTTTGCTGAATGCTCTGTGAGACGCTATATAAACTCGAGATGTTCTAGTCTCACCTGCTTTCTCTCTGGACATTCAAAGGTGAATTTCACCTTGCTGGTCAAGAACTGCCCATACTCTTTCTTCTCTCTTTCTTTCTCTTTTAGGATAATTATCCCACTCTCCACATATATAGTATAAAATCAAATAAGCAAAATAAAATGTGAAACTGTCAGAAGGTTTTGTTCTGTATGTGGTATCAATAGAAGGGAATCTGGGAAACAGTAGAGAAACATTTTGAGGGCTCGTCCATTTCTAATGATACTATAAACATACATAATCAGATTTGAATAGGTTGTGCAAAATGGCTTATTCATGGGAGTCGGATCCTGTAGAAAGGGAAATAAGGTTATAATTTCTACTCCAATATCAAGGTCAATATCAGACAATGCAATATTACACACACTTACTGATGGGTCAATGTACATGGCCCTACCCTCACAGTTGGCCACATACATACATCGTCGGCCATCCATGGCTATATAGCAACCAACATGTCACATATCTGCAGAGAGTCGTGTATTTACACCTCAAACCCAGACAATGGATAATACTATTCCATACCAGGCTACATACACTTCATTAAGTTCAAGACAACAGGGGTCGTTTCTTACCGACACAGGGGAGACTACACCTCCCTAACTGAGCAGCAATACGCCAAAGCTCAAACAGATCAAGAATAGTGCGTTCCACTTGTTAGGGGGTCTCATTTCAAAGTTTAAGAGAAATTCTTCTTCATAGATTGCAGAAAGCTCTAATGTTTCGCAGCAGGATAACAACTTGGAGTTAAAGGAGTCGCCCAATGATCAAAACATACATGAGATACACAATAAAGATCTTAAGGAGGTGCCTTCTTGGTTACAAGCGGCTGACAACATACAATTTAAGGGGTCGCTGCCTCTTGAGGATCCTGCTTCACAAATTAAGGAGTCGCTGCCTCAGCAATCGTTTGCTATACATGAGGCTCCTGCTTCACAAAATATGGGGTTTAATATCCATGAGGGTACTGTTTCACAACCTAAGGGGTCGCTGCCTCGGCAATCATTTTCTTTACAGGAGGGTCCCGCTTCATAAATTAAGGGGACGCTTTTGCAAGACTTGTTCAAAGTTCAAACTTGGTGTACGCACAGTCCGAGTCTTTACCTCAGCCCGTAATTCAAACGTAAGCAATCTATTCCAAATCCCTACCGTTGTCAGGTCATGTGACCTTGTTACACATAAAACAGAAATGAACAGTTTGTATGAACCAAGACCCCAACACAGGCTCATGCATAAACCTGATCAGGGAATTGACTACATCTGTTCAAAAGTGTATTCTAGGCCTGTTCAGCATTTAAATAGTTTCGTTACTGCACCTTTGAATCATATATCTAACATGCAGTCAAATCAGAGCATGCCTACATCAGATTCGGGTTATTTACAATCAACTCATAGACCTTTATTATATTCAAGTCAGAAACCTGTCTTCGACACAAGTCACATCCAGTCAAGTCAGATGCCTACCTTAGATCCAAGTTACTTACAATCAAATCACATCCATTCAAATCAGATGCCTACATTAGATCAAAGTTACTTACAATCAATGCACATCCAGTCAAATCAGATGCCTACATTAGATCCAAGTTTCTTACAATCAAGTCACACCCTGTCAAATCAGATGCCTACATTAGATCCAAGTTACTTACAATGAAGACACATCCAGTCAAATCAGATGCCTACATTAGATCCAAATTACTTACAGTCAAGACAAAGACAAGGTTCACACTCGGACCAAAAATCTGGCTTTAACGCAAGTCAGATACACTCAAATCAGATGCCTGATTTAAACGCGAGTTACTTTCAGTCAAGTCAGTTACCTGTGTCACAGTCAACTCGGGGACAGTCAATCAATACACCTATCTTTCAACCAGCACACATGCCTTTATGTACACCTGTTGAACAATCAAAAACTTGGTCTGCTAGACTTCCTAAAACTAGAACGGCTTCTTATATACAACAATCATCTTCTCATAAGGCAAAAGAGCCGGACAAGTTTGATGGCAAAACTACCGATTGGCGCGATTATTTGGTGCATTTTGAGAACGTAGCTAGGTGGAATAGTTGGGATGAAACAGGGGAAGCCCAATAATTGATTATGAGTTTGAGGGGTTGCTCAGTGAATTACTTCCCGATCAAATGTACAATTACAGATATATTGTTGAGTTCTTGGGAAGAAGGATCAATCCAGCTGAACGGGAAACGGCTTACCGTTGTGAGTTTAGAAATAAGAAACAAGACAGAAATGAATCCGCCTCTGATTTTGGGTACACACTGCAAAGGCTTTGTATTCAAGCCTATCCTAGTGTTCAATATTAGGCTAGAGAAATCGTTACAATAGATCAATTCATAAATTGCCTTGCACGTCCCGAAGTCCGTAGCCATGTGCAATATCATCATCCTAGGACAATAGATACGGCCATTGCTCTGGCAGTTGAATTTGAGGCATTTGAGGGATCTCAGGGAATACTGAAAAAACACCATTCGTAGGAGAAGATCATATAAATGTCATTAAATCTTCTGACAAAAACTCTACCGACCCCAATGGGAAAGCACTGAATACGATTACACCCTTGCTTGAGAATTTGACTCAAATTTTAAAACGAGGGGCACGAAGTAGGTCAAGTAGTAGGGAAAAGTCTCGAGATAGATCAAGTAGCAGAGAAAGGTCAGATCCAGATAGACTCAAAGGCATAGAATGCTTTAAATGCCATGCAAAGGGTCACTACCCATCAAAATGTCCACAAAATAAGTCGGGAAACTAGTCAAGGTTGATTTTAAGCCGAATAGCGCAGCCTCGGTCACTAATTCAAAATGGCAGCTAAATAGTATACTTAGTGCTACTTAGTTCTTGTCTATTTACAAAGGTTGTCATAGATAACATCTGTTATCAAGCTTTAATTGACTCTGGCTCAGCTACTTGTGTCATTTCGTCTGATATTGCAAAGAAACTAGGGGTCAATCTCGCACACATACATGTACCTTATCTGCAGCAAATGGTAGTAGCATGACCGTTCATGGCAAACTGTTTTTGGATTTCGATCTTGACAATCAGTTGTTTTCATACGAGTTTTTGGTCGCTGATTTACACGGTATTGATTTGATTGTAGGGGAGACTTTCTTGAAGATTTTGATGTAAATATCAAGTTTGGAAAAGCTTACATGTTAATTGGTAAACATAAAATTCAACTCATGAGACAAGAGAATAACAGATTAGCCAGAATCAGGTTAGAAAATACTGTGGCAATCCCAGCAGAATCAGAAATTACAACTACAGCAAAATTTGATGGACATTTTTTAGACCATGCGTGGGTTCTGGAACCTTATAAGGTAGAAATGATTGTTAATGGCTAGGGCAGTAATGGATTCAAAATAGACAGATATCCCAGTGTCTCTTGTGAACTTAACTGACAAAAATATTAAGTTGAGTAGGAACTTAAGCATAGCAAACATACAACACATCTCGTCCATAACTGTGGCGACTAAAGAAGACAATGAGGTTTCAAACATTACACTCAAACATGTTCCACCGACTTCAACACTGTATGCCATCTCCAACTCATTAGGAAGTTCAAAGGGTACTGCGACAAAGCTTTTATCAGGGGAAACCTCGGATATGACTTTGCCTGGAACTTTGCAACCACTTTTTGATGGATGTACTGAACAAAAATCAGACTCAACAAGATCAAGTAAAATCTCTTCTCTTAAAATACAAGGACATTTTTGTGGATGAATTAGGACAAGTTGGTCAAACTAATCTAGTTGATCATACCATAGATGTCGGATATACAAAGAGTGTTAAGATTCCTCCTAGAAGGGTGCCTTTAGCTCAGAGGCAAATTGCTGAAACTGAGATACAGAGGATTTTAGATCAGGATAATATAGAACCAAGTTCAAGCCCATGGGCATCTCCCATCGTTCTTGTTAAAAAACCAGACAGCTCCATTCGTTTTTGTGTAAACTGTCGGAAATTAAACTCGGTGACGATAAAAGATGTTTACCGAAAATAGGAGAAGCCTTAGATACGCTGGCCGGCGCTAAGTATTTTTGTACATTGGATCTTGGCAGGTGAAAATGGCCGATAAGCATAAACACCTCACTTCTTTCATTTCACGCATAGGTTTATATCAGTTCAAGGTCATGAGCTTTGGTCTTTGTAATACAAGTCAAACTTTTGAACGATTAATAGAGCTTGTACTTCGGGGCATGCAATGGAAACAATGTCTGTGTTATATTGGTGACATCATCGTCTTTGGCGAAACTTTTGATTTCACACTAGAAAACAAGTATTTGGTCGATTCAGAAATGCAAATCTCAAAATGAAGCCCAAGAAATGTCATTTGTTTAAGGAACAAGTAAAATACCTAGGACACGTTGTTTCGGAAAAAAGGTATCTCTTGTGATCCTTCTAAAATCGAGGCAATCAAACACTGGCCTACTCCTCAAAACAAAACAGAAGTTAAAAGCTTATTAGGGTTACTGAGTTATAATAGGCGGTACATGTACATTCCAGATTTTGCTAGAATTAGTTTTCCTCTTTCTCAACTTACCCAAACAAAAAAGTTCATCTGGAATGAGGATTGTGAACAAAGTTTCACTTTGAAGACTGCTCTGACTGTAACAATCCACCTACGGACTCAAGTGATGGAAAAGGCAACACATTGCCTCTCTTAACTTGCACAGCTTGTGTTGATGGAAGCAAAAAGGTTTTGTCCAGTATCGATACAGGGGGTGAAAATGAACGTTCAGTAGAGCACAATGCAGGGGCAGATGACAGTTCATCTTCTGCTTTGCATTGTAACTGGATAGGGGGTTGGTCACACGATCAATTAGTGGAACTTCAAGCAAATGATCGACTTTGTCATTGGTACAATTCTCAGATTGAAAAACACTTCCTCAGTTAAACCTACCAGATCTCAATATAATTCTCAAATAAGAATGGGAAACATTAGTAGTTCAAAATGGCTTACTACATACCAACCTTTTGACAGAATTGCATTGGATATTTTAGGACACTTACCCTTGACTTCCGATGTCAATGAATATATGAATATATATTTCTCAAAATATACTGAAGCCTATGTATTACAAAATCATACAGCTCTTACTGTTGCAGATAAGTTAGTGACTGAGTTCATCTGTAGATTTGGGGTTCCTTCTGTCCTTCATTCGGATCAGGGTCCTAAGGTTGAATCCCGGCTTTTCAAAGAAATGTGTAGGCTACTAGGAATCGAGAAAACTAGAACAGTTCCTTACAATCATGTGGCATGATTGAGCGACCCAATAGGACAATACAACAAATGTTGGCAATGTTTGTGAATGAGAATCGTAATGACTGGGATGATCACATCCTGTTCGTTATGATGGCTTATAGAGCTTCATGTCATGATAGTACAAAATGTAGTCCTAATCTCCTTATGTTTGGCAGAGAAATTCAATTTCCTATAGATGTTATGTTTGATGACACTCCAGATAGATCTCATGATATTTGCCCAACAGAATATGTCTAGTGGCTTAAGCAGTCAGCGGTTCTTTCTTTCAACGTAGCTTCTCAAAATCTTAAGTTAGCTGCTTCTAGGCAAAATAAAGCAATCAACAAAGGCTTAAAGCCAAGAAGATTTACTGTAGGCGATTCAGTTTGGAGGTGGTATGCTCCTACGGCAAATGTTAAGTTAGGATTAAGTTGGACAGGTCCTTATAGGGTTCCTGCACAGATAACAGATGTAACATACAGGATCCAGCATATGGAAACACTGAACACACGTGTTGTACATGTGGACCATTAAAAGGTTTATCATGATGAAATACAGAACAGTAATGGTAGCAGATCTGTAGACAATGCAGCACAGTGTCCCACATCTCATGCTCAAGATATTTATGAAAGTTCGGACTCTGGGAATGTTGGTCAAGAGTCACCAGAGCGATTGGCGATGCCTTATTACACAAGGGTGGGCCGTAGGGTAAGATCCAAGACAGTGTTTTCACCAGAATAGAATGTACACATTGGGATGTTTTGCTGTATATAAAGAGTCTATGGAATTGATATTCGACCCGAGTGTAAATATTGATATAAGGGTTGCATTGATTAATTAGAAACACGAGTTTTGTATTCAAGACCAACACATTTTAGTACTTTGCATTTCAAGAATGTGTTAACAACGGAGGTATATTTTCTTTGCGATACGACTATTCCATTGATTTGCAAGGGGGTGTGGAAAAGTCGTTAAGTCATTTATAAGGGTTCGGTCATTGGATGTTGGGAAAGTTCACCTGTAATACATTGGACAACCCTGTCTAAACTCAATGGTCAGGTGTTCGTTAACCAAGTATGATGCCTATGCAGCATATACTGACCTACTATGGAGTTTATCCTGGAAATATTTTGTTTGTCCGGACCAGGATATATGGTTCCATCTGTGCTTTCCTAAAGCATCGTCTCAAATATAGTCATGTCTCAGATAATTGAAACTTCCCCTAAAAAGTTATCCATTATTATATTAAGATGGAGTTGCAAATACTGGGTGGCATTGCGGAGGAGTTGGCGGCCTTCAATGAGAAGGAAAATAGGCCATATTGGCCTAATGTTCAGACAACCTGTCCAGTGAAAACCTGTACCGGACCAGCTTACACAAGCTTTTCTTCATTTCAACGTCACTGGCAGTTAATCCACACCAGGCACATTCTTTTGTTTAAGTGCCCTAACTGTGGGAAGACTTTCAATCGTGCTGATAATGCAAAGACACACCAGACTACGACCCATAGCATCAAATCAACACTGGAAAAGTCATGTTTTAAACAGCAATTTGTTGATACGGAGGGAGTGGAGTCGTTCCGTGTGGACCATCGGGCGAGGTTAGCAGCCAAGCTGAAGACCACTGAGATAGTCGGGGACAGCCTGGTTACTGAGGGGGCTATTTGCCGGGACGAGACGGTTACCTTTGATGAGGCCGGCCGAACCACAGGGAAAGAAATACATATGTAGTTGTTTTTAATTTTACAGTTTCACAACATAATGATGCGTTAAGTAGTTCTGCTGTTTGGATTATATGTAGACTACTACGGCTAACATTAAGCATTTAAGATTTTGGTATAATATTTGTTAAGCCGTTTTTTTTAATACATGTATCTTTTAGTTCAAAAATTGTAAATTTGAAGAATGTAAAATTGAAGAAAAAAATCAAAAATATTCTTTCTTTTGGATTTTATAGAGTTTTCTCCTAAGGTGCTTTGTGAATACATGCCCTGAACTACAGTAGTATCCTGGGAAGATATTGTAATGAACAGTCCAGTAAAGAGGAACCTTTCAGGCTGCCTTGAAAATCTATTCTTAGTAATAGGGGTCAACATTTGCCAGAATGGCAATACATTGTAATTTGAATTGGCAACGTTTAACTTTGGAAATGGAGAGGGTTCAAAGACTTCTATTGTTTTCTTTTGAAAGGGAGATAATCAAATGATAATTTGAGAAAGGGAAATAGCCTAACCCCAAGTATTTGTGGTAAATTGACAAGTGTTGTCATCTCATAAATGCGACTGATACACGAGCAGTGTGGCTACTGTTCACAAGGTAGCATAGATCATAATTTGTTATAAAACTTTACACCTAATAAGACTAGATCTACTTTTTTAATGGGGTCCGCCGTGGCCGAGAGGTTAGAGTCTCCGACTTCAAATTCCTTGGTCCCTCACCGCTGTGGGTTCGAGCCTCG
>JAULCE010315730.1:0-10550 GCA_032359355.1 Macoma nasuta | reverse complement strand
AGTCAATAAAAACGTAATTTTGGAATTCAGGAATTCGAGTTATCCGATTTCGAACTATCGAGACTCGACTGTATAATTGATACAAAACCAGTTACAATCGAACAAAAATAAGTTTGACGATAAAAGGGTTATGATTAACAATATTGTGACAAAAAAATCGGATAAAAATAGAGATTTGGGATCTAGTAATCTGGCCTTCTATTCACCGACAAAATCTCAGGCCCGAAACTCAAGAACAATCTCTTTTGTTTGGTGCCCAGCTTCTGCCGGAATGGTAGAAGCGGGGCACCAAACATACAAATAGAGAATATTCTTAAGAATTGAGTCTCGAGAACGGTTTAGTGTACATACAAGGCCTGTCCTGGCTTTCACTAAAGATCTTGTCGAGATCGTTTTTAAACGCAAAAGATCAACATTGAATATCTCATACAATTTTATTGCCACTGCACTAAAATTTTGACTGCCCGTGAAACATTTTATGTTTCACAGGCAGTCAAAATGTAGTGCAGTAGCAATAAAATTTCGGTCAGTATCTGAGATGGAAATTTTGAGTTTGAACACGATCTCGACTCGAGATGTTTAGTGAAAGCCAGGCCTATTGTATCTTACCGCTGTTGGACATATTTCTTTTATCAAGTGTACATTCTGTTTCAGGTTTACAAGTCACAAGCAATGATCAGTTTGCTTTACCATAGATGCTTTTCAACGGGGCCAGAAATCTGAGGATTCAACATTACTGTTAACTGCTACTTTTTGACACAGTTTGCAAATGAATCGCCGACAAAAAGTTTTTTAAAAGTAAAAATAAATGTCGATTATTCGACTTTGAGTGATCCGAAGGTGTTTAATGTTGCAAGTTTGAACATTAATGAACAGAACAGAACAATATTTTATTAATGACTTGTACATACTATTAACCCCTCCACTGCCATACCCCGAGTGTAGTAACATATTCAAACAGCTTGGATTAAAATGAGACGCCGAGTAACTCGGCGTCTCATTTGAATCCAATCTGTTTGACACTCGGCCAATGGTTTTACCAAAGATCGAGGGAGTGTGTTTATTATCAACCGGAAGTAAACACAATATTGCGCATGGGCACAACCTGCCTGGCAGTGAAGGGGTTAATGCAGGTTTGACTGTATTAATTGGAGTCTAACCTGTTTTCATGATTTTGATCTTGCGGTTCTAGTTTCTGATCTTGCGTTTGCATCAGAACGTATTTGCCTTAAGCATTTTATCCCAGTGCAAAACGTTTCCGTTGGCACATCTAGTACAGTGAAGAGAAATAGAGGATCTTTCATGAGTCCTAGTTTCATTTTGTTTTTTATGAAACGAGTTGACTAAAATCATATGACACGAGGCTCATATCATTTTAATTAACGAGTTTCATAAAAACAATATGAAAATTGGACGAATGATATATATTCTATTTATCACATCACTAACTGTAATTTATAAATATTGTAAAAACTATGAAACACACTATAAACTCATTCCTTTTTTCTAGACTTTTCAAGCGTGCGCCAAAAAAATAGTTCGCATGATCTCACAGATTTTACATTGAAATACGGGGTAATAGCTGTAGAAACATCTTTAAACTGTCAATACTTGCAGGAATACAAGAACAGCATGGGGTGAATCGGCTGATTTGAATATTTATGTAATTTGACTAGAGTGTCATACGATATTTATGCAATGGGTTTATGTCACTGTCAGGCGGTCAGTTATGTGATAAACCAGGTTTGTTAATCCTTAATGTATATCATATGAATAATTGAAATTAGATATCAGCTTTGATACAGAGCAGATGCAGAGTAGCCTAAGGTCTGTTCTAGATTCATTTTTATACGCCCATCTAAAGATGTGACGTATTATGTGAACACCCTCAGTGGGTGGCGGCGGCGGGGGGCAGGAAAACTCTGTCACGGGGAATTTTCTGAGAACTGCTTATCCAATCCTCATCAAACTTTACACATATGTTAATGTATATTGCCATACGATCCTGTGCAAGTTCGATCCGCATCAATATTCTTCAAATTTCTGCAGTGTTTATGGTACTCTTGTTAATCCTTAATGTATGTCATATAAATGATTGAAATTATAACACAAATATCAGGTTGATTGCTGAATCCATGGACAATTTTTTAATTTATTTAAAAAAGCTTTTGTCACGGGGACTTTTTGGAGAACCCCTTATCCCATACTCATCAAACTTTACACACATGTACATGTATGTTGCCATGAGGTCCTGTGCAAGTTTGATCCTCATCAAGTTTCTGCAGAGTTATGGCCCTTTTTTGTTGAAATTACTTAAAAAAGACTTTGTCACAGGGACTTTTCAGAGAACGGCTTATCAAATCCTTATCAATTTTTACACACATGTATGTCGCCATAAGATCCTGTGCAAGTTTGATCCTCATCAATATTCATCAAGTTTCTGCAGAATTATGGCCCTTTATTTGTTGAAATTACTTGAAACCCAAGACTTCGTCATAGGGCAATAACTTTGGAACCTTTGCAGATACAGTCTTGATAATTGGCTTTCATATCTATCTCATTTAATCACAAATCATAAAAATCTTTATTTGTTTGGTAATTTTTCTTACTTAGTCCACATGAATTTAGATTATTTTGTTGCCAGATGGGTGTATTTTGTGTTTTGGCACTCTTGTTTAATATCCACACACCATTTTCTAAAAAAACTAAGCCATTTGTTGAATTTGAATGATGAAACAGACACAATTTGACACAAACAGTAATTTAGGCAGCATTTACAGAAACGAAATAGATAAGTAAGCACTACTGACACTGATTATGTAACCTTTCTCTAATGAACATAACATCATGTAGGATGCTGGTAATGATCAGTTATAGTTTATATAAAAGAAATAACCAAGCCTAACCATTTCTGATTGATTAACAAACTGGTAATACCCAGACCATTTACTACAATTTTATACAGCTTATTATATAATTTTAAAGTGGTTAAATATAAATTAACTTGTGACTGTTGTGTGTCAAACAGTATAGATCCTGATTAAAAGCCATATGCAAGGTGAACTGATCATACTCTATAGTGTTTGCAGTATTGTACTGTCTGGGTTTTTTTCAACCAAGTTTCTCAAATATTTGAACCCAGCAAAACGATTTGCAAACAGAGTAGATTCAGATTAACTGCCAAGGGGCATACGATATGACTTTACACTGTTTAGAACAGTAGAGGACATGTTCTGTTTAATCTGATGAGTACATGACATATATATCACAGATGCTGCTGATCTTGGTCACACTTTGTTTGCAGTGTCATCAAGTCTTGTTTCTTTCTTGACTAAGCTCATACATATGTTTTGCAATGTTATACTTGGTAGGTAGCAGAACTTGATTGATGTTGTCCAGGGATTCAGCCATCAACCTGATATTTGTGTGCCATGAGATCAGGAGACCAGCCAACAGAGGAGACTCGAGAGGATGGCGGAGACCCCAACCGAATCAGTTGATAGCTTTCTTGTCTGGTATGTAGCAATGCCTAGTAGTCCTCTTATCAATACCATCAAATGACTCCCCTGGGTTCGGTAGTTATCCTGCCCCATCTTTAATCTTTAAGAATATTTTTTCAAGCTTTATTTTTTATTGCATTGCTAGTGGTCCACTATAAAGGTGACTCAATATTGCTAATATTGAGTAATCCTTTAGTGATATAGTTCTAATCTGTGCATGTTTTTATGCCACCACCTCTAAAAAGGGTGCATATAGATTTGCCTTTGTCCGTCTGTATGTATGTGCGTCTGTCGGCATGTCCATTTTGAAACCTTTGTGTCGCGCATAACTCTAAACGCATATGTCGTTCAGACAGTACTCATTAGAGCAAATGCTCATTTTCCACAATAATTTCAAAACGATTCAAAATTGGTGTTGACCATTCTCCTAGTTAATCTCACTATTCATTATATAAATCCATTACGAACGAATCTAAAATAGCATACGAAGTAAAGGTTTAATACATTACTTAGAATTGTTATGTCACCCAAGGGGGAGGCATATAGTGATTGCACTGTCCGTCCATTCGGTTGTTTGTCCGTTCGTCCATCCGTCCGTCCTGTTTCGTGTCTTGGCCTTAACTTCTGTATTATTGAATGGATTTAAGTCAAACTTCACAGACTTGTAAAGTACCATGGGAAGGTGTGTCACTTCTAACTCTCGGATCCTCAGGTCAAAGGTCAAGGTCACACTAAGTTCAAAGTTCAAATTGGTGTTTTTTGTGTCTCAGCCATAACTTCAGTATAATTGAGTTTGATTTGAATCAAACTTCACAGAATTGTAAAGCACCATGGGAAGGTGTGTCACGTCTAACTGTCGGGTCCTCAGGTCAAAGGTCAAGATCACACTTTAAGGTCAAAGTTCAAATTGGTGTGTTTTGTGTCTCAGCCATAATTAGAACTGTATTATTGAGTTTGATTTGAATAAAACTTCACAGACTTGTAAAGCACCATGGGAAGTTGTGTCACGTCTAACTCTCAGATCCTCAGGTCAAAGGTCAAGGTCACACTTAAAGGTCACATTTCAAATTGCAGTGTTTCTTTCGTGTCTCAGCTATAATTTCTTTATTATTGAATGGATTTGAATCAAGCTTCACAAAATTGTAAAGCACCATGGGAAGGTGTGTCGCGTCTAACTCCTGGGTCCTCGGGTCAAAGGTCACAGTTAAAGGTCATAGTTCAAAGTGCTGCATCTATTTAACTAAAGAAAACAAATAGTTATTAAACACCTTCAAGCATGAAACACATTGTGAATCTATTTGACTCACCTGTTCTGGTCTTTATTCAAAGGTAAAGCTAACATGTTGGTGTCATGTCGGGGGGCATATGTCACTTACAATGTCGGATCTTGTTTTGCATTGTGTTTTTGCTAAGCATTATCATGCCAATTCATATTTGTGTGAGCTGTATTTCATACTATTATTAAAACTCATCATAACCAGTCAAGGGCACATACATGCATTGTTAACAGTGTAAATCCAAACAAACCACCATTGTTCAGCATAACGCTTTTGACCTGATCATTGCTGCATCAAAGTGGCAAAATTTGCTTGAGTTTACAATTCACTTGTATGTAAATGTAGTATGCCTCTTATAATGTCAGTTGTGTAATTCTTTTGCAGGTGAAATGACTGCATGTACAGACTTAAAAGAGAGGACTATGTGAGGAGTCTGCCTGCTGGACTATATGGTCAGATGACACCACAACCTTGGAAGAATATGGAGACCAACAGTCACTTCTATGCATATTTCAATGCGTAAGGAGGATTTTCTGTAAAAAAAAATAACATAGACTTTCGTGTCTATGATTGCCCAAACATATTATTTAAAATGTGTCAAAAATCAGGAGCATTGGTTGTTCTTTCCAATTCCAGAGAATTGACCTTTTGCAGATGCACATTAATGAATCAAAATTTATATTAAATGACAGGTCATGGGAATAAAAGCATTGCCGCCAGATATAGTAAATTTGTATCCTTAGTCATCAATTAGATAGAATAATGTGCTCACCAATGTCTGGTCAAATAGTGTACTTTATAAGCATACACCATATTTGACACATTGGCTGGTGTGTTTGCATTTTATAAGTGGCCCATTTTACCTTGTCTGTTAATCAAAGAAAGCGATTGAGTGTTTGTGATACCTTTGAGATGTCTTTGTTGTCTGCATCTCAAAACTTTAATCTTACCTCACAACTCAAAAACTGTTCAACATTTTCTGATGATACTTGGTACACATGTTTCTAGGAACCATACACATGTTTATACCAAGTCACATAACACTGGCTTTAATAATTATATAGTTATGCCCCTTTTTGGACTTTGATAAAAACAGTAGAGTGTTGGCATTCGCTTTGGGGCGCTCTTGTTTCTATAAATTTTGGATTTTGATAAAAACAGTGGAGTGTTGGAGTGTTGGCATTTGCTTTGGGGCGCTCTTGTTTCTATAAAATACATTTGAGTTTGGATATACAGTGGTGCTCTGTTATAACGTACACGGATAATAAGTATTTTCGGTTAGAAGGAAAACATTTATAGTGACTAGGTTTTACGTATAATTCCTAGGTTACATCAAAACTGTCAAAGTTTGTCAAACTGCAAGTGTTTACAATTCTCGTGACAAACACTTTTCATGAATATCTCCAAGAGCATACAACAGTGCAATATATATACCGTTCTGTATTCATTTATGGCCCTCAAACAATTGTTTGTTTATGCTCTTAAGTCTTCTGTTTTGATTGTATCTCAATCAAACTTGCACAGTATTTAGATATCCATGAGAACTCGTTTCCTTTCGAAAGCTTGTTTATACGATTAAGTCTCATTTCTTTTCTGATCTTCACCAAACTTATACAGTAGTTAGATGCATATGAGCTCGGTTCGATTCGAAAACCAGCCAGATTTACTCATGCACAACTGGATTATCTCCCTTGAAATTGTCAAAATTGCCATAATACAGCTTGTTTATGCCATTAAGTCTCCATTTCAAATCCGATCTTCACCAAACCCAATACAGTAGCTAGGTATCTATGATAGCTCTTTTTTTTTTTTACAATCGGCCAGATCAACCTATGCACGACTGGATTAAGTCTCCATTTTTTTTCTAATCTTCACCAAATGTTTTCTTATTCATCTTCCCTTTGTTGCACATACATGCTTTGATTTGAAAATGACCAAACAAACCAAGCAAGTAGAAAATAGGCCCTCATTGGTCTCTTGTTTACTTTTTATGCTGCCCACAAAGTGAAAGCATATAGAGTTGCTCTTGTCTGTCTGTCCGTACAAAAAAAAGTATTTGTCCAATAGTCTCACTAAACTTTTCAACAGTCATGTAAATCACATAAGTCATTTTGGAGTTACGGCACCTTTATTTTTTTTTGTAAAATATGGCATTTTTGACAAAGCGGAAGTGGAGGCATCTGTGTCCTATGGACACATTTTCTAGTTATATCAAAGGTTGCTATTTTGGGGGAAGGGGGAATATATCACCTTTAGTGATAGCATAACTCTAGATTTTTCTTGCTAAAAATAACTGCAGCTGTTTAAGGTTAAAAAAGTGAACATTTGAGTTATAATAATACATGTATCATATAATTTCAGATCCTTCTATGAACAGTTTATTCAAAGAGAAGATTTTCCTAAGATCTCCTGTGCCTGTGTATGTGCTTGTCTCAAGATGAAAGGCCTTGCTGCTAAGAAGCAACACTAGAATTACTGTATTGCAGCAAGAGACTGAACTGGGAACTCTTCAATAGCTCCTGTTGACCATTGTCACTATGCCCAAAATACTGTGTGCTGTTATTCTTTACTGCTCCATATTTTTAATCAACGGATTCACTCAATTTTTACAGAAAGTAATTCTAACTGTCAAATAACTGGAATCTGGATCAAGTTCCTAGTTATTAGATGCTTGATCTGGTAACTACCATTTTGGATATGTTAGTTTGGTCAAATTCACAGGATAAGAGTTCAATAGAATAACACTGTATTATCTTGTCATATGTCTAATTCATGTTAGGTAATTTTATTGGAAGGGAAAGAGAAAGCTTGAATGTTTTAACCCTTTACTCATTCAAAGTGCCTGTTGATGCCTCTGTAGTGCACTGAAAACATTGTGGAAAATTCAGCAAATATTAGTGCTCCATTTCCGACAGTGTTTTCAAAGCAGAAAAATGGCATTTATGATTGTCCTTCAGCCTAGATATTCATCCTTTTGATCAGGTACTTTTCTTGTGGATAAGTTAAAATTGCATATGGAGTAAAGGTTTGAAATAGGATATATAGCGGGGGAGACCTATTTACCATATCACATAGCTCTTTAAACACCAAAAACTGGCAACCTGTTAAAACAGTTCAGAGCCAGACCAGATGCAAAGCTACTCAGTGTCAGATCTGGCTCCAAACTGTTTGACACTTATTGTAATAAGAAATCTGGATAAAATCATCATTTTTCTAGAACATATTGCATTTTGTTTGCATTACATTTGCGATGAAACGGTAAAGAATTGCATTTCTCCCACTGTATAAATGAATGATAAAAAAAGCATGACTGTTTTGAAAGTACAAATGAAAAAGTGTTTTGAAGATTCCTTTTTAGCTCGACTATTTGAAGAATATGGAGGGCTATTACAGTCACCTTTGCATTGCCTTTGCCAACTTGGTTAAAGTTTTGCGTGCAAGGCCTTTTCTAAGAAACCATATATGCTATTGCCCTGAAACTTCACACACTTATATGAGGTCATCACATGGCCTTGTAAATTAAGATCCATAACTCTAGACTGGATTTTGACTGAATTATTCCCCCTTTTTTGGACTTCGAAAGTTTGGTTAAAGTTTTACATGCAAGGCCTTTTCTCAGAAACCATACATGATATTGCCCTGAAAACTCACACACTTATCTGAGATCATAACATGACCTCATAAAACAAGATCTATACCTCTTGATTGAATTTGAGCTGAATTTTCCCCTTTTTTTTGACTTAGAAAGTTTGGTCAGTTTTGTGTGCAAGGCTTTTTCTAAAAAAACATATACAAAATGTATGCTATTGCCCTGAAACTTCACACACTTATATGAGGTCATCACATGACCTTGTAAAACAAGTTCCATAACTCTTGATTGAATTTGAGCTGAATTTTCCCCTTTTTTGACTTAGAAAGTTTGGTTAAAGTTTTGTGTGAAATGTCTTTTCTCAGAAACAATGTATGCTATTTCAATGAAAATTTACAAATGTATTTGAGGTGATCACATAAGTCCCATAAAGCTAGATTGAATTTGGCTAGAATTATTTCCCTTTTTTTGACTTGTAAAGTTTGGTTAATGTTTTGCTTGTAAGGCCTTTACTCAGAAACTTTATATGAGCACTGCTGTGCGATTTCCAACCTTAAGACAGTTCAAACAGTGTAGATCTATACCAGATGTCATGCTAGAAATAGTGCATCTAGCTATGCAAAACTCTAGCCAGAACAGTTGAGAACAAACTAGTTATGACTTTTGGCCAGTTTCAAACAGTGTAGACCAAGATCAGATAACACGTCGGAGATGTGGCCTCTGATCTTGGTCAACACTGTTTGAAAAACTTTATCGTTGGAAATCGCACAGTGGCGCTCAATTATGCTTTTGCATTGAGACTTAACACACTTATCGGAGGACATCACATGTCCAAGTAGGACAAGTCCCATAACTCTAGATTGTACTTTGAATGAATTATTCCCCCTTTGTGCCACAATGCCAAATAGTCAAGCTTGTCTTACGGGCAGCTCTTGATTGGTATAAGAGAGGCGTGCCATGAGAAACTCAAGTGTTAATGACTTTTCAAACAGTGAATACTCTGATTTGGCATCTGTCCTTTACTGTTGTTCGAATAATGTTAACCTGCCTATTGAACATGGTCTCCATTTGTCACAACTTATGACTTCTGGTTTCTCATGATGAGTTGCATATAAATACAAGAGAAGCCATTCGCTATTAGGCACCCGTAAGTTTTAGAGAATTGTCAATCTTGGGATATATATACTTTAGGCAGTCCTCTTTCAGATAAAAGTGTGTGCTAAATTCTGGTTACCATGGAAACTTGTAGGGATGGGATATATTGGAGTCGCCCTGTGGCCGGTCTGTTGCACTCTTTCATATCCTGAAAAGACTTGAAAACTACTTGATGGAATTTAATAAAACTTTATTCAATGTTTTTAAAGCTTAATGAGAGAAAGTGCTGTGTTCAGGAACCATAACTCCTCTATTTTAGCTTATTACAGATTTATTGCCTTTTGTTACTTTTTTGTCCAGAAAATAACTAGAGGATTTTGAGGTTGGGTTGGACAGCAAATTATCCTTTTCGATTTTGAGGTCAGTAGGTCGAAAGTCAAGGACTGTGCGTCCTTTAGCTGAAAAACGGTTTCCACTCGATAATTTTAGAACCATTGAGCCCTGGGACCTCATACTTGGTAGGCTAGTTGGTCATGACCAGCAGATGAAGTCTAATAATTTTGAGGTCAGTGGGTCAAAGGTCAAGTTCAGAGTAACCTTTAGCTGAAAAGCAGGTTTTGATCAATAATTTGCGAACGCTTGGGCCCAGGGACCTTAAACTTGGTAGGTTGGTTGGACATGACCAGAAGATGAATCTTGTGCATTTTGAGCTCAGTCTTTTAAAGGTCAAGGTCAGTGTGACTTCGAGCTGAAAAACAGTTTTCGATCGTACATGCCTTATTTATTATTCAAGTGTCCAATTACTACTAACAACAAGGCTCCCCAGGGGGCATACCGTTTTATAAACATCTCTTGTTACTTTTCCATTACTGGAGATTTATGTCAGTCGTCATGGCTGCTATTATAGAGCTAACATTTTTTATACGCCCGTCTTTTGACGGGACGTATTATGTGAACACCCTTGGCGGGCGGGCGGCTCCAAATTGGTTTCCGCTCTCTAACTTAAATATTCCTCATCCAATTTACACCAAACTTTCTGAGAATGTTTGTTGGTAAAATATCTCGGTCAAGTTCGATATTCAGCCAAAT
>JAULCE010315619.1:0-10552 GCA_032359355.1 Macoma nasuta | reverse complement strand
CTGTTCCAAGGCAGTATTCCTTTTTTCACCCTTTCTTTATATCTGGTATGTGTGTCTTTGTGTGTCTTCCTTGTTTGTGTTTTTTGTAATTCTATAAGGGAGTATATGTAAAACGATTCCTAATGCATTTTGATCTACTACATAGTTTTATGTAGGGACAGTTAATCTTTAATTTTTCTTTTTAGTTTTATTTACTATTTAACAACACTTCTTCGCAAAACTTGAGCAAGTGGGATTTTGATGTCGGTGTGGTAATGGATTTCTGCTTTATCTCTTAGTGGAGATTTTTTTGCATTCAGGCATAAACTTAACTTTTATCTATAATTTTCTTTTTTTCCGCCTACATTTGATTATTTTAATGTCGGTGTAGAAGTAACATTTTGCTTGTTTAACGACTTGTACATTACATTATGATTTAGTGATATCGTTTATGTGCTTCCAACAGGTAACGACTCTCCTTCGCCGTTCTGTTTAGTTTTCCTATTTTCCGCTAAATTTTGGACTAGTGTGAATGTAATGTCGGTGTAGAAGTAGCATTTTGCTGCTTTTGCAACTTGAACTGTGCATTCTTACGAGTATTAAGCATAATCATTTAACTCCGTTTTGGTTTATAGTTTTTCCGACGTTATTGTACTAGTATGATTGTAATGTCGATGTAGCAATTTGCTGTTTTAGCGACTCGTGCGTTACATTCTTATGACCATTTGGCTTGCTCGTTCGTTTGTTCCAACAGGGTAAGTTAGCTTTTAGATGTGAATCTTGTAAGGTGTATTTGACATAGCTTGCATGATCTATTTTCAACTTTTGTTTTATAATATTTGTATTTCGTTTAATGATTCAACTGTCGGTATTTAAGTTGGAAAGTTGTTGGTCATAACTATGATATGATCAAAAGTTTAATCAAATAAGAAAACTAAACAACATAAGCGTTTGCGTTTCTACAAAACTCTTTTATTGTCACAGGTTATATAAGTATTTTGGTATGAAACTTTTCATGTACGATAACTCTATGATTGTCAAACGCTCAGTCGGAAACGGCTGTTATTTCCCTTACGTTGAGTATTAGAAGTATGACAATGGCGAGACGATGGATGGCCATAATTCTATTGTATAATTGAGCTCGTATGAGGAATCTGTTTATACGCCTTCTTCTGATCTGATACTTGGTAACTAATGAACTCTTTTAGCGACAATGTCGTCTGTCATCTTACAAAGCAATAATCATACTTGCAGTCCAAGATCAAAAGCCGCCTTTTCAAGATGTTGTCTGATCAGGGACTTCATTTTTCAACGCAGTGCAGTCCATGTTCAATAGTTTCCGAGGAGGGAAAACTAATTTGTTTAACTCTGTAACTTATATCGTTCTTTCTGCTAGCTTAAAGCAGTTCCAACCGACATTGTTGATTTTTTAAATTTGGCACCGAACTCATATACATTCAAACTTCATTGGCTCCAGCTCATTTGGACTCTCGAAATTAGCACGACTTAACCGAAGTTCGAGCTAAATTATATTTCACGACCTAGTGCATATGATAATATTTTGTTGATAAAGTTATGAAATACATTATATTATGTTTTGATAAAACACATTAGTCAAAATAGCAAGCAGTATGGCTTCAGATCAGACGTCTGCTATACTGCTTGCCTTTTGGAATTCAAGTTTGTCTATCTGCGACTTATGTTTCTGTTCGAGATAAACGGGAGTTCGAGCCAACCGTGCTCGACCTATCGAAGTTCGACTGTAATAGTAATCAGATTTCTACGAAGGATTCCTGATGCGGACTAATCGCTTTGAAATTCATTATTTGGTTTGAAAAAACACAAAAGATAAAACTTTATCAGCAGGACGGCCTTTGGGCAGAAAGTAAATCAAATGGCTACGTAAACAATCATAAACAATTGAAAATTATCAACTGGCCATGCCGTTCATATTCATTCATTTGAGCACCACTTTTTGTTTTCAATAGTATCCCTTGTATCCATATGTTAATTTTCATTGTTATTTCAAATTTCAAACCCAGTAAATACTTATATCAGCCACATTATTTCACAAAACGTGGTTAACGATTATTTTCTTTAGGCTAGTCAGACAGTGTTCTTGATTGTTAATGAGCCATCAGTTTTTGTTATCAGTTGAAGCCAGAAAATGAATACATAGAGGTTTGCTAATAAAAACACCCTGTTTTGGATATTGCTAATAGTATAAACCCAGTGCTTAGTTATTTCTATACCCCAATAATTTATTCTGGTTGTATTGCCCAATTTTGCTGCAATAACATCTGTACACCGAATGAAAAATGTGCATAGTCCTTGCTAAAAGCAATATACTAAAATATAAAATGTGATATTCATATCGTTACTTAAACAACACAACAATGCTGTTTGATGGGGTATGTACCATTAATACCACAGCGGTTTACTAACTTAGAACAAAGGGCTATGATTGGTCCATTAAATCATTCACTCAAACATATGGATAATGCAGTGTACCAATGATGCATCCTTAAACAACACTGCAATTCAGTCTTAGAAATGTAAATAATGAAAGGAACATTTAAGAACCGGATCAGTAAATCTAGTGTCTTGATCTGGTTCTACATAGCTTATTTCACAATCTATTAAATTTTACTTTTGAAATGTTGCAAGGTATGAAATACTAAACCAATGAAATAAAACATTTAAATATAACTACTATGTAATGTTTTTTATGCTCTCTCTCAGTTCGCAGTTCGTTGATGTGTGATGCATGTTAATTGGACCTTAATTGCGGTCAGACTACTACCTCACATGCAACGGGTGAACCGGTTATATGACGTTCAGTAACCGCATGTTTAATAGGCGATTACGTGACAAGGAACTCATGGGAACTGGTTTATAACGGATGAGTAACGGGGTGAACAGGACAAAACTTACAACTCCTAGATAGGTACAATATAGCTACTGCATATGTAACGGGTCATCACCGGGTCCGAAACCGCCAGATACTTAGATCTACGTCATTTTGGGTATATAAACGTTGCGCCGTGCCTCGCTTCTTCCCTTTTGTCGCTCCCGGACTTTTGAAGGTGCACATCTTCTTGGGCGGTGCATTGTTCTGTCCAACTGTCGCTGCTGGAAGATTGATGAGAGTAGTGTATCGGTCTTGCAATAGGCTATCTTGTTTAGACGTGGTGTTAAGAATATACCCATTATTACAATTTGGTGACATGTACAAATACGTTCGGAGAATGTTTTGTCATATTTCCATGCGTTCCAATTTCGTTTTACTCGGTCCTTTTCCAGTTCACGCATGTGGATGACTGTTACAGTGCCAGATATTGCCGGGTATTTTCCACTGATTGTGCGGCAATTGTGCGCTTTACAGCTTGATTACGATAGCCATGAACAGCAACGGAACCGATTTTTCCACCGGATAACGTATTTCCGTCGGGCGTCCGTTAACGCTTTCCGGTAAGCTGTTTCTGTAATTTAAAATCTTGATGGCTTTAAAGTCTTGAGAGTTCTTGTATCGGAGTATGAACAAATGTGACAAAACAATATCACTCCGAGATATAAAATTAAGAAATAGAACCTAAATGTAGCGGACAACATATTACTGGTAATCAAGTTTGCATATACCAGAAATCACCAAATGTCTCGTAAACACATGCTAGTCTGGCGTAGCGGTTAGAGACTGCCTTAAGTATTTACCAAAACCAAATGGAGATAAATTGTAAGCTAGGCACCATGTCTGAACTATTGTAACTATCAGTGTTGATAAAAATACGTATTGCCATTTTCCAAGAAATGAATACCACAGGAAAAGACAAAGTTGTTTGTTGTTACAGTAGGGTATATCAAATTTGTTTTCTAAAAAAAATGCTACATCTAGAAATAATGAGAACTGCAAAGCGCCAACAATCAAACACCCTATTGTCCCTACATGCACTTCGCTGACCATAATGCTGAAGATATTCCGTTACCGGACAACCAGGTTGGCTTCGCATCCAACTTGATAACGGTTCGGTTCCGACTCTAATGAGAAGTTCATGATCTACATTGTGAACAATTGACGGATCGCCGTCAAAACGCTTGACCAATCAAATATCGCCGATCATTAACGTCACTCGTGTGATGACGGAGATGACGTCGTCCGCCATTTTCTCCGACATTTAAGCGCTATTTTTGTTAGCAAAGGCGTTTGATGATGCATATTTCAAATGTTGATCAGTGCTGCTGGGGAAAGTGTAGCACAGAGACGGTCTCTACAGCCCCCATATTGTCTGCAGGAACCGTCTGTATAGATCGTCTACATTGTCAGCCATGATAAGAGTAATCTTCAATGATTAAAGTGGGCTTGGCTTCGGGCGCTTCAGCGATCCGTCACTTATCTTTCACGATCTCAGTTTCTGACTGTTTCTCAGTACTTCCATAAATATCCCAGAGTTAATTATATACTATTTTTGCATTTATGCCTGCCTAAACGGGCGTGAATAAAACTCCGAATAAGAACACTCTTGCTAAACGTTTTCCCGCAATATTGAATACACTGGGTACGAGTAAGACATATAACATTGCAAGTTCGTGAATACTTAACAAAACTTTACAAATGAGGTATTGAATTGTCAGTATTGCTTGATAGACATGTAAATACCAAGGTCATTGGATAGAATGCCCGCAATAGTTTGGATACGATCAATGTATAATACATGCTCGTGATGACGTTCTCATATAATATCTTGAAATCTGTAACGTTATAATACGTTCCATTAAAAATCATGTAAGAGCAATGAGTCAAACGGTAGTAACGTGCTTCTTGACTCACAACGGTGAATATTTTCATGAGCACATAAGTGTGTATTTGCAATCATTATTTGCATTAACCTTTAGAAGAAAAACAACTTCATATAAGATTACAGATGGACAGGAAAGTTGTGCAAATGGATGTAATAAAACCTAGCACCGAGATACTGGAATCATGATGTTTATTTACAATTCGTCGGTATCGTTTCAAAAAGACGACGATTGCCTCCTGTTTCAAAAGAGCACTCAAATCTGTTAAGAACGATATTATGTTCGTTTCACAGTATGACTTAATGTAAACGTCGCTATCTTTAATTTCCGAATAATAAACACTATGGTAAAGAACAACTATAATATAATAGTTTTCATACCAAATAGCCGTCTTGTTGTAAGCTAGGACAAAGAAAAAGATTGTTTGTTGCAGTTTAAAATGCTTCATTATCACTATTAGCTCGAAGTTATATTCAAACTTCGGATAATTTGATCAAAATGAAATACCGCTCCTTATTCTAGGTAACTTATTCGATTCTATTCTGTACACTAATGGCTGTGTACTCTGCGCATGCCCAGTATATTTGATTCAATTCTGACATTATCTGCGGCGCATTTGCTGGGCAGGCTCGATTAAACCATTCCACATTTAAGCTTCATATTCTAGTTGACCGTGATAACACACGAGTAGGTGTAAATGTATATCTGCTAAATATCATTTTGATGATACTGCTATACATTTTTTCCTCATAAGTACAAATCTTCAAAGTGTGGGTAATTGTAACTTACTTACTTAGGGTAAAGTGTTAAGCGATGTTTTCCAGTCGTTTCGTGAAACGTCAACCTAGAGGTGTTATTATCATGAATATTCAAGTAGTTATTAGAGGCAAGGCATGAACGTATTTTAGATGTAACACGTTAATGTCCTGGTATGACGCATATGCAAATGTAACATTCGGCTATGCCAACTTCTCGACCACGAAAATTCGAGGTCGAGAAGTCGGCATAGATAAATATCACACTGACGGTAATCGGCCACGAATTTGCATAGGTAAGTAACATAAACGGTTTTTTGTTTTGTAGGACCTTACACTTTTTTACGCTGGACTCTTCAACCTATGAATACAGGTAAAGGTGATTTCAGACGCCGAATAATTTTGTGTCCGAATTGACTCTTAGCTGTTTAACACGTAAAGTAATAATATATACAACATTGACCAAGCACTTTATGCATTTTGTTGGCGTTACATATCGAATGGCCGATAAGAATCATGACGTATGTCACTGTAGCAAACAAAGGATTAAAAATAATTATAGACACGCAAATACGTTGGAATAATCATCTATAACTGTCCAAAGTTTGTGTAGATAGTGTAGGTCTAAATCTTGATTGTAACACAAGTATACTGACGAACGATGTTTACAATAAACATAGAAGTGCCGCACATACCATAAGGTTATATGTCATGATAATTCTGTAAATGTTCTATAGTGTTTTCCAATTAATGACACACTGATTGATGTAATAATGCACATTTTTGCAACGGGATATATATATATGTGCATCTTTATATGTGATGTTTTTATCGGAGCACTTAGCAGCACATTATTGTGATAGTGATATTCAGGGTGAGTAATAACTAGATCATGAAAGATCGAGGATTCTTGGCAAATGCGTCACCTTTATGCGTACTACGGAAGAAGCTATGGTGACATTTGCAAACAGCTTGGATTCCAATGAGACGCCATGTGACACGGCGTCGCATTGTGATATATGCTGCTTGCCGTTTAAGAACAATGGTTATAGAGTTTTTTTAAACCTGGAAGAAACCTGAGATTTCCGGAAATACCCGGAGAAATGGTCGGACTGAATATTGAATCTTCGAACATTTAAATGCCCTTTTAACAATATGTATTCTTTAATTTTAAATAGGTTAATTAACATTTTAAGTCATTCACTGTATTGATTTTTGTGTTTTAGTGTTCGAATAACCGTCCTTTATTTATCTGCTATAATATAAAAAATAAACGACACCAAGGTAAATACTTCGCCGTTGCATTACTTGAATTATCGCAGGAACAAAGCGTGTATGACCGTGTTTATCGACCTTTTGAATGGTGTTTATTAACATTTAGGTGATTGCTAAAAGCAAACGTAGTTTAATTACCCGGATTTTCTAATGGAAAACCACTAAGTACCGCTCCTTCAACAACACTTAACTTTCTTGAAATGGATCTTTATTTGAACACGACACGAACTTTGGCGTAATTAAATGTGTTTCCCGAATAGCCGGTAGGCAGCAATTTATATACGGTAAAGCCTGCATTAAGCGTCCACCCGAAATTGAGGTAAAAATGCTCATTAAGACAGGGGTTACTGTTGCTGACAGGAGGTAAAAAGAAATATAGTTTCCCTTCTTTCTGCAGCAAGCGACCACCTGTCACCAATTATTTGATGGCCACATTAGAGTGCAATACTAGGCATGTAGTTAATCTTTTTATTATCAAACTTGACTCCGTTGACCTTTTGATTTACGTTACACCAAAGCAAATTCAAACATAAATTGAAATTCTATCCAAGGGTATCGTTCATCTGATCTTTATTTTAAACCAACTAAACAGTAAGGCAATACAAAGTTTACACCTGTACTTATTCCAGGTATGAAATTGATATGTCTTGGAGTATTCGAGCGTATTTGCAAAAACTTATTCCATAAATATATGTAAATTAGCTTAAGTTTGAATGACTGTTTATTTGTATTTACAATTTTGTCATTAGAATATGTAAATCAAAAGATTGCATTTAGCTGTCGAGATACGTTTAAATACGCAATATATTGTCTGGTTTTTGACGTAAGACTAAAATAAAACTAAAAAGAAACCCGCACTATTTAATTGAAAAGTGCGTAGTCTGGTATCTATTCAGCTAGAATTCACAACCGGCTATCAAACAGCCCACGCAAAATCACGCTCACTATATCTTTATTAATACCAGACTATCTTGACATATCTTTTTTTCATTATTGAATAATATAAACCTAAGTATGGATATTCACACACAATAACACAATCATTTTTCGCGCTTAATATGTTACTAGCTGTTATTTAATAGGGTTATATTCAGTATTTTTTTCGAGATTTGCCTTACTGTGATTGCGGTAGTATATCGAAAAACCTGATTTATTCACTCATCGATTATGATGCATATAAGTAATTATTTAAATTGCATCCTTCCGTATGATTTAAGACATTAACACATCGCAATCTTAAGGCATGTTGTGGTGTTGAACATGTTATTGTTATATCTGATTAGGCCACACGTGTTATTCGTACCGTAGAGGGCATTACGCTGTTGGCTCCTGGTACACCATACACATGGTATTTCTACGAGTTTTGTGACTGAAATATGCTTAATCTCAAACTAGAGCGCTTAAAACATGTGCCTGTATTTATAAATAAAGTTTATGAAAAACATAATTTATTGCGTAATGTTTTGAAGCTGTATGCTGTCATTGACTGAAAACAAGTCCAAAATGTACGATCAGTTGCTCAATATATATAGAAATCAGTTTTATGTCTAATCCATACTTTAATCGAAACTTAAATCTAAAACAAAAGTTGTTTTGTTTCGTGGATCTGTGTTGAAGTTGAGTGAACAATAGTTCAATCACCTTAAAGAGTAAACATAATCACATGATTGCATAATATAATAATCGAACTAATAGAAATAGCCCTGTTACGACCAAATATGCAACTTTACTACAAAACGGGTCGTAACATAGCCCCGCCGGCTCCGACTAACGTGTGTCGGCTGTAGATTTGATAAGTTCACTGTTTATTGGTTTGTCAACGGGGGAAACGAACGGCGTATATCAGTGCCCTCAATATTTATACAATATATAGTGGTTCTTCATTCATTCAATTCCTAAAGGAACTCGCTCAACTAGTATTAACCTAATTATAGCACGTTGTCTTCCCAAATATGACAGCCGGTTTCCAAAAGGTGATACAATATTCAAATTTGATAAAACAGCGTGTCTCCATCGTTAACGTCCAATTGTCAAATGATTTGCATTCATGTGCAGAGTGATGAATACTGTTATTACGATGAACCGAGGGAGGAATAAGATTATTCTGCGATTTCCAACCACTGAATCCTCCCTATAATAAAATTCAATAAATAAAAATGCAAATACGTATTCGGGCCAGACAGCATTCCTTTAACTCACTCAGTATAAATATAATCGCAAATCATCATGGTCAAAGGTGCATGAGTAAACAGTCATCACATTTAACATGAACTAAATTTTGGATTTCGTTGCGTGTCGGATTATACTTACCTCATATTAAAAACATCTGAATACACAAAAGTGTATATAATCATATGTATGACTATCGGATATCCTAATTCATTCATTTATGATTCAGGACATACTATAATTTCAGAACTATCCTGCTTATACAATATCAAATATTCAACTTAACCCTTCGCCTGCTACGAAAATTGTCGTCTGCTAAAAATATCGTCTGCTTCATTCTTAAACATCATTCGATTTTCTTACACAGTTACTCGGCGTCTGATCTGGATCCAACCAGTTTGAATAATCACCTTAGTCGCGACTAGCAGGCTAAGGGTTAAAAAGTCGATTGTTCTATTATGGTCATTTAGGAACAGACTATTTTTTAGGCAGGACCAGGATTAAGTAGTTAAGGTGAAAGCCGGACATGGCAGATGAAAGTATGTGATCGGAATACACGAATGTTCAAACATTGTGCGAGTCACTGTATCACGATTGTACATATCCTGAAGGGCCATTTCAGACACTCATCTCCTGACTGACGCTTATCCTGCTATCAATACATGCCGACAGCTTTAATCAGTTCACCGCCGTAGTCGCCTAAGTGCGCCGTCGCAAATATTGCAGTCCCAGATCAGAAGCTGCCAAAAAGAGCGATGTTTGATCTTGGACTTCACAATTTGCAACCAGTAGTATTTCCGTGTAAAAAGTTTCGGAAAAGTTAAAGTTTATTTTATTATTATTTATTTCATTTAAATATTTTATCTTATACTAGTCACAACAGACAAATTAAAATTTGGCGCCGAAAGGGTTTACCCGTATTATACGCCAACTAAATTGGCGTTCGACCCGGGTATAAGCTGATAACGATAAAATAATAGGTGCAGCATACATAAAAACGACGACTAAAGCGACAGGATAAATGTTAAAATGTGTCAAGGAAACGTTTAGACACCTAAAAAGTCTCATATTGGTTTTGTGTCCCATTAAATGGCCAATACTGCTCATATTTCTCCATACAAAGTTATTTAATTAACATTCTGTTGATTGTTCGAGAAGATGTTTAGTAATTACCTCGCGGAAGTAGAGTTTGACATTAAACTTTAGTGGCATTATACAACAATTGTTAACTTGGATCGATTCATTGTTCACCAAATGGCAGTACTAAAACTTAGAGTCTGTATTTAGATATATAACTTAAGCATTGATTTTGTTTATCAGACCTATGTATTTTATCACCGAACCATGTCGTGATAAATATCAACATTCGCATACTAATAAACACTATTTTGCATTGTTTAACCGTAGTGTTTTTAATTAGTGAACTACAGTTTCGACTCTAACCCGACGCTATTTCGGAAACGTGGCTTCTGAAAAGGATCGAAGCCGTTTACCAATCACCAGAGTCAATGAGATTAGATATCCACGCATAAAAAATAATGTATGAAATGCAAGGTGACCCATGCTGTTTGCAATTTTAG